>JAXIVJ010003146.1:2500-98023 GCA_036785665.1 Chirona hameri
TAGTAAAAAGTTGCTTAGAATTTATAATTATCTCAGGAAATGTGACAATTTGCGCACGATTTCAGGAGAGGATTAGGGCCATGTCCCCGCCCCCCTCCCCCTGGATTCTCCCCCATGATTCCACCCCTGCGGCTGCATCCCCTCAGCCTCAGTCGCCGCCGGCCGGCTGTCTGCGTCGCCCGCCGTCCCAAGGTCGTCGTAGTAAGGGCGGCGGCCGACCGACCCGGTTCGGCTGAGGGTGATTCGGGCCCAGTGTCGGGCCGGGTGTATATGGAAGCGTTCCAAAGTTGTATATTCAATGCATGTACCATACAAAACAGCCTATCCCAACGCTGCGACATCCAATTTCGCCCGGGTAGGGAACATCGTCATGAACCAAGCTAGCAGCAGCCACAAAATCGTGGTATCCAGCCACATGCAAAGTAGTGGCACCAAGCTGCGACCTCCAAAAATAAACACCGAGGGACATCTACCTTCCGGGAATCTATGGTTAAAATATCGCCGGTAGATGTCTCACCATAGCCGGTGGTGGGACGAAACGCTAGTTGAGTGACAGCACTTGAACACTGTGGAGTGGTGTACAGTGGACCCGACAGTGTCAGTGGCGCCGCTGCGGCGGCGGCACTGACGGAGCCGGAGCTCACGGGGCGCGGCGGAGCTCCCGTCGCCCGCTAAAACACGAAGTGCGCGGCGGAGCTCCGTCGCCCGCGGGGTCTCAGCCGCTCGCCCGACAGCGCCGGGGCTGTGCGCGCTGGGCGGTAGCCTTGCCTGCTGACGGGAAAAATGTTCGCTTCTGCTGGGCCATGAGAACCGTAGGAGCCCGTATATTGCCTTCGTGTTTTAGCTGGGACTGCATTGATCTGGGTATGGACGATTTTAGTGAAGTAGATTTTCAGTACATATTGAGCATATGGATATATTATCATGTGTTTAGCTGTTTTGCCAGCTGGAGTAGGGATTTGGAACTCGCTTAGGTACGGTAAGTATATGCATGTACCTACAAACCAGTATAACGCCCCTTATTGGATCCGGGAACCGGGCGGGCGATTCTTCAACGCTATTTTCCAATGTGAGGGAGCACTTTGTTTTGTTTGACCTCAGTTGACCTAAGATGACCTTGTAGGGGTCACTGAGCAACAGTTGCCTAGGGTCATCAAGATGAGCTATACAAACATGATGCTGAAATAATTGGTCTGATGTAATGCTGTATCCTCTGAATGGGAGAGATTTGCATATTTTCCATATTGACATATAATGGGGAGGTCACGAACCGACCTGACCTTATGTCACAGATATACACAAATCCAAGATATGCGATTTGTAGGTACTTAAGCCTAATTCAATTATGTGAGTTTAAAAACTGCTCGGGACAAACACTGTTGCCTGGAACGAATGTTATTTTTTGGGGAGATGGAGTCACTTAATGCGACCTGGTGACATGACCTGAAGTGACCCGAAGTAAAAAACATTGCAAAATGTGGTTAATTGATGCCCGAAACAGGTGCATGACAATTTGTTACAAAGACTAGACAGAAAATCTGACAACAGGTTATCATGACCGATCAGCAAGCTGTTTGAACAGAAATGCATCAACATAGTCTAACAATGTTCACATTCACACCAATCGTTTTTGCGCTCTTTAATGAGACTGTGCGTATTTCCCAGAAAAACCGGCTTACGTACCTATACTCAAATACACAATGCATCCTGCTCGATAGAGACTGGTACAGTTTTGAATCATGCCACTTGTAGCCAGTGCAATATAGACCAGTAGAATACAACTCACAACCACTGAATCGCTCAACGACCACCGTCGTCACATGGATGCTCAAAATGAGAGCTCAAAATGAGACAGTGCGTATTTCCCAGAAAAACCGGCTTACGTACCCATACTCAAATACACAATGCACCTTGCTCGATAGAGACTGATACAGTTTTGAATCATTCCACTAGTAGCCCAGTGCAATATGGACCAGTAGAATACAACTAACAGCCACTGAATCGGCTCCAACGACCACCGTCGTCACATGAATGCTCAAAATGTTCGCGTTTAAGCCGGCGATCCACTAATAAAAACGTCTCTTGGGTTGGTTTGAAGCTGTAAAATGACATCGGTTACTCGAGGACTAACAAAACCCGTGCCCTCCCGCCCTCCCGTCCCGCCGAAGTCTGGTAGCCGTTAGGTGTTGATGAAAGATACATATGGGGTGATGATGTGAGGGCGGCAGACCCAGGGCGGGCGGGTATCACTTTACACCGTGAGAGAACTCGCCGGGTGCCGAGGCGCGCCGAGCGCCACCGTACGTGTTAGGTCGCTTTGCTATGTTGTAAGTTGGAGTGTGAATCTGCGATATGATTGGCCTTAACGGTTCGCTCGGCCTGTGTTTTTTACATTGCCATATGCATAACCAGTGAGAATACTCACCAGTTTATTTTGACAAAATGTACACCGCCATTCACTGTATTAGCACTGACAATAGCACGATTCACTTTAGCCTTGAGTGCATTAGTAGGGTTTCTTTGATAGGTGCAAACTTGCTTTCGTCTCCCAGTATGTTCTGAATTTTCTGTAAATACTCATCGCGATCGAGGATGACGAAAACAGAAGACTTATCGGCCTTCCGGATGACAATTCTTTCATCTTCTCTGAGCTGTTTTGCTGCCTCTCTTAGCTCTTTCGTCAATTAGCTCTCTACGAATTTCCCCGTAGTTTAGCGCCTTCACCTATGAGCCCATTACGCAAATTCGGACTAACTTCAACTTTATTATCTTTTTCAAGTCTGAGAACATCTTGGTAGAGAAATTCTAACTCCGCCTTCTTCTCAGTCGAATTGGTGGGCGATTGAGTATGTACAGTTAAGTCCAAGGTTTATGAATTGATGCTGCGCTTCGGTGAGATGCACAGAAGACAGATTGACGTAGCCTTGCTTGCTCTCACGAAGTTTGAGATCGCCGCCATATATGCGTGAAAGTTTCTTGGAGACCTTTGCACGGCTACGTCAATATGTCTTCTGTGCATCTCACCGAAGCGCAGCACCAAATCCTAAACCTTGGACTTAACATACCGAAATGCAGGACATACTGGGAGACGAAAGCAAGTTTGAACCTATCAAAAAAGACCCTACTGATGCACTCAAGGCTAAAGTGAATCGAGTTATTGTCAGTTATAATGCGGTGAATGGCGGTGTACATGTCAAAATAACTGGTGAGTATTCTCCTGGTTATGCATATGGCAATGTAAAAACACAGAAGCCGGGCAAACTGTTAAGGCCAATCATATCGCAGATTCACACTCCAACTTACAACTTAGCAAAGCGACTTAACACACTCATAAAACCGTACATACCAGCACAGCACTCTATAGAATCAGTAGAAGCATTTGTAGATATCTTGCGGGCTAAGAGGCCACAGGGCGACATAGCGTCTATCGACGTGGAAAGCCTTTTCACTAACGTTCCAATCGAGGATACCATCAAGATCATTCTTGATGAAGTATACGATAAACGTAGCAACAACCTGCCTCCGTTAAAGGGAAATAATGACCTTTTGATTTTGTTAGCAACAATTTCTTAGGCTCCCGTTATATTTTTAAAATTATTTTATTTAAATTTAAGAATTAAATAAAATTATTCCCAAATTCAAAGTTGTAAGTTTGGAAGAAATACAAAACAAGTACCTTGTGTACATCATGAAGGTCATTGACAAATTCGTCCTTCCCTACCATTGTTAACATCGAGTGCGGCATTTGTGGAGCCTCTGTGACATTTCCGATCAAACTGAGCGCTGCTCGGACACCCGCTAGTAGCGCTTTCGTTCTCCATGGCAACCAGGCGTCAGCCAATCAAAAGCCAGAAAGGGAATACGTTCTGGCTTTTCATTGGCTCACGCCTGGTTGCCATGGAGAACGAAAGCGCTACTAGCGTGCGTTCGAGCAGCGCTCTGATCCGTGAAGCAATCCGTGAAGCATCCGTGATGCATGACTGACTATCAGTATAAGTCATGAATAACAACAACATGCAAACTATACCAACTCGAATAAAATAAGAGCGGAATGAATTGAACCCCAGGCAAGCTAGTATTCGCAAAGCACTCGGCACTGCGCCACAATGGCAAAAGGTGAGGGAAATGCATATTGGATACAATATTATTACGTCACAAGTTTCTGAAGTGTCAACTACTATGAAATACAGTGATAAAATACCTTTAATAATGATTAACAAGAAAATTCAAACTTAAAAACAATCATTTGAATAAGTCTTTAATTAGCTTTCAACTCGAAATCAGATATATTTTGCAATGCTACACAAGAATGGCACCAATGACGTCATTAACAAAGCCTGCTACGGGACTTGGGTATACTAATCAGGAACAACTCGCCAAGTGCGCCGAGATGGTTAAGTGCGCCGAGAAGCATGACAATGACTTTGTAAACAAATCGCCGACGCTAAATAGGTCGCCGTCGATGTGCATCGATGAGCTTCTGATTTAATTGCCAGTTTTGTGTTATTGTTCGTTAGTTTTTTTGGGAAAAATTATTATTTTTCATGATAAAATAAAGCATAGTGTTATATACAGCCACAGACAAACTATACACAACTCCTAATGTTGAAAACAAATGAATCGAATTGCAAAAATTGAGGGTCGCAACCACTAACTATGCCGCGTTGATGTGCATCGATGAGCTTCCGATTTTATTGCCACTTTTTCCAATCGCTGTTAGTTTTAGAAGATCGCCGGGCATATAATCACAACAAGCAGAACGCACAATATATTTTCCACTCCATTGCGTAAAAAAATAGTACGGGAAAAGCCCGCAGTTTGATGAGGACCAAAAGTACTTGACAAAAGGTCAGAAATAGTGCAAGTACCGGCATGGGTGGAGAATCGTTTCAAAAGTTGGTGTGGCCGGCGCACTGGCGGATCCAGCCTCTCTCCGTGGGGGAGGGGAGGGGGGCATCTTTTTGTGGCAAAAAGGTACCCTCATTTTATCTGCGGATTTGGGCCGGTCACCTTATTTTGGTATTCGAGCTTAAGAAATTCACTTCAAATTTGCAAAAATGTATCGTGTTAGTTTTGTTTCCGGGAAAAAATCATTTATTTCCATTTTTGGGGTCAAAAACACATAATTTTGAAAATCAGAGATAACCATTTTGAAGAGAATGTCATTTCTTTTCTTTTGACATTTTTATTTTGCAATTTTCTACAAACCTCTATTTTCTACGATTGTTCAAACATTTATCGTTTTTCCACACAAAAATGGCATGGCATGACGTCATTATAACGTCATTATCTCCCACAAAAACTGCATAAATGTCATTGGAATTTGTTGCATAGACGTAGAATGGATGCAGCACGAGGTACTGAAAGTTTAACGTTGATATCTATCATAGTTTTCAAGTTATTGAGAAAATCCGGGAAGGAGGGCAGATTATGCTCCCCCCCCCCCCCCACCCACCAGCGGGGCGCGGGTTAAAGGGAAATAATGACCTTTTGATTTTGTTAGCAACAATTTATTAGGCTACCGTTATGTTTTTAAAATTATTTTATTTAAATTTAAGAATTAAATACAATTATTCCCAAATTCAAAGTTGTAAGTTTGGAAAAAATACAAAACAAGTTATACCTTGTGTACTTCAAGAAGGTCATTGACAAATTCGTCCTTCCCTACCATTGTTAACATCGAGTGCGGCATTTGTGGAGGCTCTGTGACATTTCCGATCAAACTGAGCGCTGCTCGGACACCCGCTAGTAGCGCTTTCGTTCTCCATGGCAACCAGGCGTCAGCCAATCAAAAGCCAGAAAGGGAATACGTTCTGGCTTTTCATTGGCTCACGCCTGGTTGCCATGGAGAACGAAAGCGCTACTAGCGTGCGTTCGAGCAGCGCTCTGATCCGTGAAGCAATCCGTGAAGCATCCGTGATGCACGACTGACTATCAGTATAAGTCATGAATAACAACAACATGCAAACTATACCAACTCGAATAAAATAAGAGCGGAATGAATTGAACCCCAGGCAAGCTAGTATTCGCAAAGCACTCGGCACTGCGCCACAATAACAAAAGGTGAGGGAAATGCATATTGGATTCAATATTATTACGTCACAAGTTTCTGAAGTGTTAACTACTATGAAATACAGTGATAAAATACCTTTAATAATGATTAACAAGAAAATTCAAACTTAAAAACAATAATTTGAATAAGTCTTTAATTAGCTTTCAACTCTAAATCAGATATATTTTGAAATGCTACACAAGAATGGCACCAGTGACGTCATTAACAAAGCCTGCTACGGGACTTGGGTATACTAATCAGGAACAACTCGCCAAGTGCGACGAGATGGTTAAGTGCGCCGAGAAGCATGACAATGACTTTGTAAACAAATCGCCGACGCTAAATAGGTCGCCGTCGATGTGCATTGATGAGCTTCTGATTTAATTGCCAGTTTTGTGTTATTCTTCGTTAGTTTTTTTGGGAAAAATTCTTATTTTTCATGATAAAATAAAGCATAGTGTTATATACAGCCACAGACAAACTATACACAACTCCTAATGTTGAAAACAAATGAATCGATTTTTAAAAATTGAGGGTCGCAACCACTAACTATGCCGCGTTGATGTGCATCGATGAGCTTCCGATTTTATTGCCACTTTTTCCAATTGCTGTTAGTTTTAGAAGATCGCCGGGCATATAATCACAACAAGGAGAACGCACAATATATTTTCCACTCCATTGCGTAAAAAAACAATACGGGAAAAGCCCGCAGTTTGATGAGGACCAAAAGTACTTGACAAAAGGTCAGAAATAGTGAAAGTACCGGTCGTTAAAAGTGTGGAACGCTTATCAACTTTAACTTGAAATATCTTTCGGTAGGAAAGTTTTCATGCAAAATGTGATGAATTTACAATATATTTTGGTCTCGTCTGGCGATGTCAAGTGCTAACTCCATTTTAGTGGAAAAAGGTCATTATTTCCCTTTAAGTGTCACCGGGTAAGCGTGTTAAGGGTTAAGTGAATTTGTGCTTGAATTGCATCAGGTGCGTTGTTTTGTATATCATTGAAAGAAAGGGATACATACAAACTTCCAATTCAATCACTCGAGAAAATTAACTTCCGTTTTCATGAAGTTTCATTGTTTGTTTTTCATTGTTTTCACATTCAGTGCAGGGAACGCGCGAGGGGGGTGGGTATACTAGTATTTAATGCCCCTCCCAGATTCCTGTGGGGGGGGGGGGGGCATTTGCCCGATGCCTCCCCCTGGATCCACCAGTGCCAGCAATAACCGCCAAGTAGAGCCTCTGTCAAACACTTAATGGAATTATTCACTTTCCCATTTTTCAAATTTGCATAAGCAATTGCGAAAGTTGTGTCATGCCGCGAAGCGGTGCGAAATTTCCGGTTTTTGACTGTGTATAGCTGGATTTTGACTGCTGCAAAGACAATTTTTACGATTGTACGATACATTGGGAACGCGCGGGGGGGGGGGGGGGCATACTTGTATTTAATGCCCCTCCTAGATTCCTGTGTGTGTGTGGGGGGGGGGGGGGGGATTTGCCCCTGATGCCCCCCCCCCCCTTGGATCCGCCAGTGGGCCGGCGGCTGCTGGCCTCCAGCCGGCTGCCGGCAGTGACGTCATACGGCGGTCCGCCGAGTTCAAGGTCAAATGGCTCGTGTCCTTACTTGGTTATAAAACCTTGGTTTTTACCACGGTCATATAATAGTTTTTACTTTGGAAACACTTTGGAATGAGAAACTTGATTATTTTTCGGTTTTCCTTTATTCCCCGCACAAATTCTCGCCTTTGTTTTCTCCAAAAAAACTATTTCTATAGTACTTGATAGTATTAGAATGCACTTCTCTTGGCGCAAGAAAGACGAAATATTGCATTGCTATTGGTACGTGTAAACCACTATATCTAAGATTGAAGGGACTAAGATGCACACATATATGCATTATTTTATATTAGATGTCAAAATGTATGTATTATTGTAAAATTTATGGGTAACTTATGAACTTAGGGGATATTTATGTAATGCTTTGCTTGAATATGATTGTTTTATTTATCAATTTGAGGCTTTGGGAAATACTTTGTGCCTAATATAAATTGATACCTTGGTATATGAGTGAGTTTGAAGGCTTCTTGAATGAAACTGATAATATTGTTGGGATGGTAGATACATTTTGTTACTAGCTGTGAATTTCTTATTTGATTTGTTATGTTCTGTGATCTATTTCTGTATTTAGGAAATCCTTTTGTCGTCATGTGCTTTGTTGCTTGATTTGTTTTGCCAGGCTTGTATTAAGTTACTTGTTCCATTTTTAGTGTGCAAGACTAACTCCCAATATTGAATTGCAATTTTAATATAAGTACTTACTTTAAGTGCCAATATACATTTTACCTATAACAATGTTGTGTTTAATTGTTTGATAAATTTGGTTGCCAGGCTTGCATTAGGCTATTTTTTAGATTTTTTTTTACCAATAACTCATAAAATGTCACATTCAAAAGTAAAAATCAAGTCAGGAAGTTGGTGTGGCACTGCCACACCAACTTTTAAGATGGTGTGGCCATGGCCATACCTGCCATACCGCATTCTCCGCCCATGAGTACTGGTCGTTAAAAGTGTGGAACGCTTATCAACTTTAACTTGAAATATCTTTCGGTAGGAAAGTTTTCATGCAAAATGTGATGAATTTACAATATATTTTGATCTCGTCTGGCGATTTCAAGTGCTAACTCCATTTTAGTGGAAAAGGGTCATTATTTCCCTTTAAAGGGAAATAATGACCTTTTGATTTTGTTAGCAACAATTTCTTAGGCTACCGTTATGTTTTTAAAATTATTTTATTTAAATTTAAGAATTAAATAAAATTATTCCCAAATTCAAAGTTGTAAGTTTGGAAAAAATACAAAACAAGTACCTTGTGTACTTCATGAAGGTCATTGACAAATTCGTCCTTCCCTACCATTGTTAACATCGAGTGCGGCATTTGTGGAGGCTCTGTGACATTTCCGATCAAACTGAGCGCTGCTCGGAGACCCACTAGTAGCGCTTTCGTTCTCCATGGCAACCAGGCGTCAGCCAATCAAAAGCCAGAAAGGGAATACGTTCTGGCTTTTCATTGGCTCACGCCTGGTTGCCATGGAGAACGAAAGCGCTACTAGCGTGCGTTCGAGCAGCGCTCTGATCCGTGAAGCAATCCGTGAAGCATCCGTGATGCACGACTGACTATCAGTATAAGTCATGAATAACAACAACATGCAAACTATACCAACTCGAATAAAATAAGAGCGGAATGAATTGAACCCCAGGCAAGCTAGTATTCGCAAAGCACTCGGCACTGCGCCACAATAGCAAAAGGTGAGGGAAATGCATATTGGATACAATATTATTACGTCACAAGTTTCTGAAGTGTCAACTACTATGAAATACAGTGATAAAATACCTTTAATAATGATTAACAAGAAAATTCAAACTTAAAAACAATAATTTGAATAAGTCTTTAATTAGCTTTCAACTCGAAATCAGATATATTTTGCAATGCTACACAAGAATGGCACCAGTGACGTCATTAAAAAAGCCTGCTACGGGACTTGGGTATACTAATCAGGAACAACTCGCCAAGTGCGCCGAGATGGTTAAGTGCGCCGAGAAGCATGACAATGACTTTGTAAACAAATCGCCGAAGCTAAATAGGTCGCCGTCGATGTGCATCGATGAGCTTCTGATTTAATTGCCAGTTTTGTGTTATTGTTCGTTAGTTTTTTTTGGGAAAAATTATTATTTTTCATGATAAAATAAAGCATAGTGTTATATACAGCCACAGACAAACTATACACAACTCCTAATGTTGAAAACAAATGAATCGATTTTCAAAAATTGAGGGTCGCAACCACTAACTATGCCGCGTTGATGTGCATCGATGAGCTTCCGATTTTATTGCCACTTTTGCCAATCGCTGTTAGTTTTAGAAGATCGCCGAGCATATAATCACAACAAGCAGAACGCACAATATATTTTCCACTCCATTGCGTAAAAAAACAATACGGGAAAAGCCTGCAGTTTGATGAGGACCAAAAGTACTTGACAAAAGGTCAGAAATAGTGCAAGTACCGGTCGTTAAAAGTGTGGAACGCTTATCAACTTTAACTTGAAATATCTTTCGGTAGGAAAGTTTTCATGCAAAATGTGATGAATTTACAATATATTTTTATCTCGTCTGGCGATTTCAAGTGCTAACTCCATTTTAGTGGAAAAAGGTCATTATTTCCCTTTAAAGCTATCTAAAGCGCTCTTAGAGAAACTGTTACGTGCCTGCACCACCGAATCTCTATTTCGCGGTCCAGATGGAAAACTGTACTTGCAAAAAGAAGGTGTGGCAATAAGTTCGCCTCTGGGGCCACTCTTCGCTAACTTCTACATGTGTTTTGTTGAGAACAAAGCTTTACAGGGATTATACGGGTTTTCCCCAGAATAATTGAGTTACATAGTAAAACGTACTTATAAAGGGGGTAAAAGTCCCACGGTAGCCACATTTTTCTGGAAATGACCTCTTCTGCACGTAAGGACATTCCAAAGTGCGCGGTGATGCCACCGCGTATTTTCTGCAGGACCGGCTGAGGCAGAGCCAGTCATCTCTTTTATGCTAATAAAAACACCTCACGTATGGCATATTTCCGGTAAAATAAGCAATATTTGAAAGAAAATAAACTTGTTTTGTTCCAACGACAGCAGCAGTTACCTAGTTTTCCCATAAAATTATATATTTTTCATGAATTTTCATGCCAAAAAATTCATACGCCACCACCAAATTATCAACGCTAAAGGCCAGAGAAAAGAAAACCACAAAAACACAAAACCTCAACGAACCGTGTGTAGTAATACAAAGTCCCGTCAGTTTTGAATTGCATAATAATTTTGTGATCCAGTGTAGGACTTTCAGATAATTCAAAACTCTAAAATTGATCTTAAGATAAAAGTGGTGGACAGTAGTGCCGATCAAGTACTCGTTATCTGATACTAGTCTCGAAAAACGCCCAAGTTTTAACGCTGATAATTGCTGAAATAATGGACTAAATGAGCATTGAGGTCCCTGTTATATGTCTTAAACGTGTTTAAATCTCATACAACTGCAAAAGAGTGCATTTACTTTCAGGACGGAAACCCGTATAATCCCTTTAATTGATACCAATCTTGCGCCTTCGACCTACTGCAGGTATGTAGATGACATTTTTTTTTTTGTAGAAGTGCGGAGCAATGAACATTTACAAAGCTTGATAGCTAGTCTGGAGAACAACTCTGTCTTACGTTTCACTTTTGAAAAGAGCATTGACAAACGTTGTCATTTTTAGACGTCCTAGTGGATAGTAGAGATGGTATATTCACCACTAGTGTTTTCCGTAAGCCCACAAACACAGGGGACGTAATGAACGCAAACAACGAATGCCCTGCAAAATATAAAGTGGGCGCGATAAGAGCCATTGTGAGAAGAGAAATATAGTAGATATGCTCTACATGCTCTGCAATATAATAGATATGCTAGATATGCTAATAGATATGCTCTGCAATATAATATATATGCTCTACATATGAACTTTTACACTCTGAATTTTGTAGAGTAAAGGAGGTCTTAGTGAACAACGGCTATTCAAATAAGGCAGTAGATACGGAGATTGAAGCGCAGCTAAAGAAGTATGTCAATCAGTGTCATGCAGGGTCAAACAACTTGCTACGTTCTACTCTATTACCGTAACTTGATGAGTTCAGCGTACAAAGTTGACGAACGAGTCGTACGTAGTATCATACAAAAGAAGGTGAAATGCATAGACAAAAACCAAACAACTTGAACTTATCATATACTATCAAACACGAAACTTAGTAATTAAAAACAATCTCAACACGAGTAAAGGCAAGTTGAAGTGCACCAATGTGGTTTATCAATTTATATGTCCACACGAAGATTGTAGGCTTCGTCAAGAAATCTACATTGGTGTCACGACAACTTCGCTCTCTAGAAGACTTACGATGCATTTGATGGATGGGGCACCAAAAGAACCAGGGACTCGTCAACATGTTAACTAGGGGGGGGGGGGGGGGGCAATCCCCCCCCCCCAGTCAAGGCAAACAACGGCCACTGGGGGGGGGGGGGGGGCAAGTTTAAACAGGTTATAATTGTTGGCGAGATGCACATTTGAACAGTTCTGTCCAAGTTATAGGCCAGGGATGTAGTATCCTATTCAGTTGAGGTGGCTTCAACTCCCCCCCTCAACCTTAACGAGGAAGTGGGTCAATACCGGGGACAAATCTGTATTTTTGTGGATTTCCAAGGTACTTTAACACGCGCCCTGGAGGGCCTCTGATAATTACACGCCCTGGAGGGAGGGGGGGCGGATTTCGCCCCCCTATGATCTCGAAAACCACGCAACGTAGCGACAAGCGTAAAACGCCGTTAGATAGCTCGAGACAAGCTCTTTCGAAAGTATTTCGTTAATTTTTTTTTTCAGGTCAATATTGAGGTCACCAGAGGTCATCAAGGGTCAGATTTGCAAGTTTTCAAGACTTCGGTTCGAACACCCCCAAATATCTCGGGAACTATGATAGTTAGCAGCAAACGGAAAAAAGCAATCGAAAGTCATTGAAAAATACAATCGACGTAGGAGTCCTCAGATTTGAGCTCAGGTCAATAGTTTAGGCTCCAGAGGTCATCGAATGTCAAAAAGGTGATTTTGTTTTCAAAACTGTTTTCCCCTAATAACCTTTTACTTAATAAAGATAAAGCAATAATGTTTACGCCATCGCGTGTGTCTTGTCAAGGCGCTTCGAATCATATTCATGGTGACCTGGTTAGGTCAACTGAGAAATTTGACCTCAGGTCAAGGTCAAGTGGTGACCCAAGTTGGTCATGTTGCATATTGGGAGACGTGTCTCGACGAGACAAACATATTGGTACCGTTTTATCTTCTCTATCTTCATTATTCCGATAGTTATTGATAAAACCGTGTTGGCGGTCACAACATTGACCTGACCTTAGGTCACCGATATTAGAAATCCGAGATAAACAAATTGTTGGTATCTATGACCTTATGAAGTCCTGCAAGATTGAAACCGATCGGCGTAAAACTGTGGCTGTGGTACTACTGCAAACGTTTTGGAGTTGAGGTCATCACGTGACCTGGTCTGGTGACCTGACCTGAGATGACCTGAGGCCAAGAATTTTACATAATGCGGGAAGTTCATTTCTAAACAGGTATACAAAAACGGCGGCGCTGCGCGCCGCCGTTTTTACGCTATCGTCGAAAAACCGGAGGGGTGGGCGGATTTCGCCCCCCCCCCTCCAGGGCGCGTGTTAAGCGACTTTCCCAGCTCAGCCCCCCCCCACTTTTCTGGAGAAGCTCCACCCCTGTTATAGGCCATGCGACCAGCTGCACACACACATATACATATATAGTTATTGTAACTGATTCATGATAGATGGTGTATAATGACAATAATAACTCAAACCATGTTTTATATTATAGGACATAGGTCGCAAAGCTTTCGATAACAAGTATCATGATCATTGCGAGATGCTGCACATGAAAGAAAACACAAAGTAGCGGAAACCGACGCAGGTCAAATGCGCCTATTTTTCAATAAAAGCATGCGCATTGTTATATGACATTATCACTGCTAGTTTTGCCGAATTGATTCCATTTTTGAAAATCGCACAGAGGCTCTTAAAGGGAGATAATCACCTAACACCTTTGTATTTTGTTAGCAACAATTTATTTCGCTACCGTTATGGTATTAAAATGATGTGATCTAAATTTAAGAATTAAATACAATTATTCCCTAATTCAAAGTTGGAAGTTTGGGAAAATTAATGATCGGTATTTTCCCTCCACTATTGGAAAGTGCAACATCTGGGCACTTTTGCATCAATATATTCAACGTTGTTGAATGGGCACTTATAAACAAATCGCCGATGCTAAATAGGTTGCAGTCCGGGGCCAACCTAAACTGCCGATTGCAATGCACTTTTTTCAAATGATTGTTGATTGTTCATAAAAGTTTTGCACATATTCGAAAAAGATAAGAGTGCAGGAAACATATTCCATACCTTCATGATAAATAACAATGCGTAGGGAGGCTAATTTACTGAATTCGCTACCGAGTACTTGCTGAGTACCGACCGATATAAGCGTGGCTCGCTTGTCGGTATGAAACTGCCAATATCTTTCGGTAGGAATGTTTATAGGCAAAATGTGATGAAGTTACATCATATTTTGGCCTCGTCTATCGATTTCAGGTGCCACCTCCATTTTTGTGGAAAAAGGTGATTATCTCCCTAAAGATAATCACTGTCCCAGTTTTCAGCATATATTTTGGAGCTTAGATGAACTGGACAAAAGGATGGATTAGTGTTGGACATTACTCCAAAACATTAAACCAAGTAACATGACTAATGAATGAATGTCATGTCATATTCATTTGAACCTTCCTGTAAGTAACACCAATAAAGTGAAAAAGTAGGCATTTTTAAACTATGATGTAAATTTCATGGAGGTAGTGTCGTACCCAGGATTCACTCCAGAAGGGGAGCAATTTTGTATGAGGGGGCATAAGCCATAAGGTACCCACACACAACAAAAACTCACCGGATTTGGCCCACTTTATTTATAGAGGGGCATATTTTCAACATTTGTTCATAAAAATGGAAAAGTATTATTTTTTTCGAAATAAAAATGGAAGAAGGGCCCCTTCGGACCCTTTTTCCAAAGGGGCACATACGGCAAAGGGGGGCGCGTACGGACCTTCAGGGGGGGGGGGGGGGGGGTAATTGCCCTGTTTGCCCTCCCCCTTTGGTACGCACAAAATTGGCACAAAATTGACACATTTCCTTACATAGAAGACAATCTAAGCATCTTTTGCAAAGGAAAGTTTTTTAATCAGCTATCAATGCATAAGCAAGCAAAATCCGATGAGTTTTCAGAGTTGTGTGATTTTTTTTGGGGGGAATTTGCCCCCCCCCCCCAACCACCCGCCCCCCCCCCCAACCACCGTTCTGGATCCGCTAATGACTATGGTGGTAGTAGTAGTACCATGAGCTAGTACCATGAGGTTTACCGGAATGGGCCGGTAATCGCATATCGAAACGTGGCAGCTAACGCCCATCCTCGTGAGCGATTTTCTTGGCATTAGCAACAAGTGTCGTAGCTTTAAGCCCAGGCTACACTATGCGTGATTTCCTGAAAATTACGTGCGTGTTATCCGTGTTGTCGGGATTTGCGTGACAGAGAAAGTTCAGCTGATAGTAAATGCATTGGGTGAGCTACACTGGCACATCACGCAGATCCCGGATGAAACGTCAAGGAAATTCCGCAGACCCGTCACGGACGGAACGATGAAAAGTTCAAAATTCTGAACTTGTCGTGTTTTCCGAGATTGCGTGTTGCAGGTTTTTTTTATCATTTTGCTTGATTTCGCGTATGTTTTTGTCTATACTAGACCTAAACATGACTAATTTGTGCTGAGTATCGTGGCGGAAAATGAATGAAGAAGCGTTTGGGCAAATTGTATGCAGTGGTTTATCGATTAAAACAAATGCAGTGGTTCATCCATTTTCCTTGCGTGATTTGCTTGACCGGCAGATCCCGGACGTCAAGGAAGTTCTGCAAACACGGAGAACACGCGCGTGATTTCCTTGACAATCACGCATAGTGTAGCCTGGGCTTTACCATTAGCTTTCCCACGGTCTCGATGTAACACTCCCCATTCCGCCGGTCTGTACCAGCCACCCTCCTCTCCGCCCGACAGCTGCCGGCCGATGCGAGGCAACGTCGGGCCCAGTGTGGTGTCAGATGTCCATTCGCATAAACATATTCCACTGTAGCCGGCTTGCGTGCCAGAGTGACTACGTCATCACCCCGCTAGTCCCTCCATCTAGCGGGTTTCACTGCAACTAGTAGTTCCAATATGACCGCGCCAGACAGTTTTGGATGGCGCAAGCTTGACTGCCACGGCTTTGTATGTGGCTGTATGTTACGGTTTTGGATGCGGCGAGTACCATTTTGGATGCGGCGAGTTTGGCTGATGAAGATCTACCCGGGCGAATTTTGGATGTCGCAAGCGTTGTTGGCTGCGGTTTTGGATGGTACAAGCATTGAATGCTACAACTTTGAACGCTTTGATAGTTCCCCGTCGGGCCGGGGTGGGCGACATTGGGGAGGGGTTGACGGGGGAGGCGGGTGTCGGCAGATTGATGTCGGTGTTCATGCGCCCATCGTCCGCCTGAAGAATATAGTTTTAAGTCTTTTGCTGATTTCTTGAAAACGGTCCAGAAAGTCGGAAATCAGACGACGGTCACGTAAACTTCGTTCAATTTGGAGTTTATCAATAACTTGAGGGTGGCCTTTCTTCAGAAATGACATCACAGGCACGACAAGGACAGTCACTGGCGCGACGAGGTTTGTCAGAAAAAAATCCAAGCTTCTTGAGCGATTTTTGGCTAATCCCGCACTCACAGTTTCCGAGGTAGGCGCCAAATGTGTCCCACACGTTCCCTTCTCCACGTCAGCATAGTTTTTTCACAGTCAAGCTGCCTACTTCGGGACAAATACGAATAATACTAGGGAGCGGCCGGGGTCGCCCCTCGCGCAAGCCGCCCGACATGGCCGTCGCCCGACCGCCCTAACTTGCAGTGATGGTGTACCATAAAAAGCACTCTTGAAATATCTACGCTTCATTGCGTTACAAACATTTTGTTTAATATGGTCTGATAAGAACTTTAAAAAACATTTTATTAAAGATATTGGAACATTTTGAAGTAAAACGTAATGTCCTTTATTCGTACTATGTGTGATACACAAATATACAACCTGTATCACTCTCTGCCGATTCATGTTGGCGTTTTTTGCTACAATATTATCTATCTCGGGTAAGTGAGATTACCTTAAAGGAAATAGTTCACCTTCAACATGGGATTTTGACCTGAAATAGCAGTTTTGTAGCCCGTGTTGAGAAATCCTTATCTGCAACTTTTCTTGGCTGAAAAGACTCCAGCCGAAGATATTTGACTTTTTGGCGAAGGAATGCGGCTTTTTTTTTCTTTTTTTTCCCGGACCGGCCTATAGCCATATTCCGGGGAGGGGCAATGACCTCTGGCAATTTGCCAGGCAAAAAACTACGTTAACCGGTTTATGTGACCCGGAGCAAACTAGGGACTAGGGCAGCTATTTTACGTTACTAGTTACGTTAACCGGTTTATTTGTACCCGTAAAAATTATTTGTTCAAAGTAAATATAATATCTAACATTACGTTAAGTATTTCGTTCAAGGTCAAAAATAAGTAAAACACGAGACACACATACATACATATTTTTATTACATACACTTGAACAGTGTCAGTGTTGGTGGAGCCGTGGGGTGCCGTCGTTGCAACAGCGGGAGACTGTTGCCAGTCTCCCTAGCTCCGGCGCCTCGGCGAGACCTGGTTGTGGGGTGTGTTTAGCTGGGCGAAAAGTCCTGAATAATAAAAAACCCAGCGTCTATAGCAAAGGGGAAAAACCTGCGCGGTGGGCCAAAAATGCGCAAGGCAAAAAACCCCTGTTATATTTGTTTAGCTAAACGTGTTTGGTAGAGATAATCTAAGAGGGGACCTATCAATACAAGATAACTATCACCTAACAGTGTAAAAAAGATTGACAGGGTGGATACTGCACCGCAGCGCAGTGGACACTGCACCGCGGCGCAGCATCGGCGTGTAATCTGGTTTGGCAGGGAGTCATGCCGCCGCCAACGCAAAATCGCACATCAGCCATCGGCGTCCCATCGCAGAAATCCCCGCCAAATCAGCCACGTCACGAACAGCCAAAGCACTAAACCGCTCGCCGCGCGGCCGAGATCCAGCAGGGGGCCCCCGCAACAACACACCGGCAGCCGACCCGCAACCCCACGTCGGCAGCAACATGATTTAGTATACTGCACCGCAGCGCAGCGGACACCACACCGCAGCGCAGTGGAGTGAGCACCGCACCGCAGCGCAGCGGCCACCACACCGCAGCGCAGCATCGGCATATGTTATCAGGGGCGGGTGTTCAACTACTCGGCTTTGGCAAGAGCAGAGCAGAGGGGAGAGGAGGGTTGGGAGGAGCATTACGTTAAGAGATGAACAACGAATTCCAATGGAACCTTTCGTTGCGCGACTGATTGGCAGGGAATCATGCCGCCGCCAACGCAAGACCGCACATCTACCATCGGCGTCCCATCGCAGAAATCCCCCGCCGAATCAGCCACGCAACGAATTTCGCCGCGCGGCCGAGATTCAGCAGGGGGCCCCCGTAACAAGACACCGGCAGCCAACACGTAACCCCACGTCGGCAGCAGCGTGATTTTAACATAATTTAACATGCTGCACCGCAGCGCAGCGGACACTGCACCGCAGCGCAGCAGCCACCACACCGCGGCGCAGCATCGGCGTGTGATCTGGTTTGGCAGGGAATCATGCCGCCGCCAACGCAAAATCGCACATCAGCCATCGGCGTCCCATCGCAGAAATCTCCCGCCAAATCAGCCACGTCACGAACAGCACCGGCCATTCGCCGCGCGGCCGAGATCCAGCAGGGGGCCCCCGCAACAAGACACCGGCAGCCAACCCGCAACTCCCGCGTCAGCAGTAACCTGATTTAACAGTTAGTCAGGAAGTTATTTCTGACTGGTTTGGCAGGGAATCATACCGCCGCCAACGCAAAACCGCACATCAACCATCGGCTTCCCATCGCAGAAATCCCCCGCCAAATCAGCCACGCAACGAACAGCCAAGCCATAACCATTCGCCGCGCTACCAATCCAGCAGGGGGCCCCCGCGACAAGACACCGGCAGCCAACACACAACTCCCACGTCTGCAGCAGCACGATTTAACAGTTAGTCAGAAATAACTTAATGACGTATTTGTTGGAGGTGATTTATTGTTTCTTGTTCAACCGTCTCAAATTGCGGCGGTAGCGGTTACTTTCAGGGGGGCTGGGGCTACGAGGGAGCCGGGAAGGAGGGTGGGGGGAGGGGAGGGATGGCGGGGAGAGGCGGGCGGGCGGGGAGCTGGGGCGGGCGGGCGGGGAGCTGGGGCGGGAGGGCGGGGACTGGGCGGGGTTGCGGGCGACTTTCCGGGAGACGGCTCTCATGAGAGAGTCGTCCGAGGGGAGGTCCTCCGAGAATCGGCTCTCCGCTGGTGCTGGGGAGGCCGGGGAGGCGGGGCCTGAGTCGGTGTTCGACTCGGCTGGTTGGGCTGGGGAGCGCGGTGCCGGTGGATCAGCGGCAACGGCGCCTTCGAGGTCCGACAGAGATGCCTCGGGGAGCTGGGGTGGTGGTCGGGGGGTCTGTCGGTTGGGGGGTCTGGCGGGAGGCCGGTGGGGTGGGGGGGAGGTTCCGGGAGGTGGGAGGGGCGGCCAAGCGCCGGGGGCGAGACCTGGGCTGAGGGAGGTGGAGGGCGGGGCGTCCGGTGGGCGCCGACTGTCGCCGCGCTTCAGGCGCTCTGTCTCGCGAGCGAGACCCCAGGCCAAACACCGGCGGTCCCAGGCCGGGTGGGCCTGGTCGCACGAGGCGCAGCGTGCTGCGCGCGTGCACCCTTCGGTGCCGTGCTCGCCAGCGCACCGACCACAGGTGGCGGTGCGCACCCGGCAGGTCCACTTGAGGTGGCCGTAGTGCCAGCACTGCTGACACTGCCGGGGGGGCGGGATCCACTCCCTGACGGGGGCAGCCACGTACCCACAGTGGATGTGGGTCGGCAGCTCCTTGCCTCGGAAGCGGAGCCGAATCAGCGGGTTGGGCTGATCGGGTCGCCGCTTCGATGGCGACAGGCGAGTCACCTCGCACACCCCTTGGTGTGCGAGTTCCCGGAGTAGATCGTCCTCCGAGAGCTCGGCCACGTCTGGGCACCATGCCAGACCCTCCACGGAGTTGAGGTGTGCCGGGGCCTCCACGGCGACCCTCACTCCGATGAAGGTGGTCCGTCCCATGACACTGACGTTCTGTTGGGACGTCAGTGTCTCGATCAGGAGTGCTCCCGATCGAATGGGTTTGGCGCTGGCTACGTCGCCACAGATGGCGACCAGCCAGCGCCGGACCAGGAACGGGTTGACATTCCTAAATGGAATGCCATCCGCTCGCCACATAAGGAGGCAAGCGGGCCCGTCCGGGGGGGTGGGGTCGGGGGGGAGCCGTGCTCCGGGTCGGACCCTGGGAGGCCCCTGAGGGGAGCGGGGAGTGGGTCCGACCGGGGAGGTGCGACGTCGCGCACCGGGGGGGGGGGGACCCCAGAGGGGGGTCGGAGGGTCGGGGGGACGGAGGGGCGGAGGGGCGGGGGGGGGGGGGGGGGGGGGGTCGGGGGGTCGGGGGGACGGAGGGGCGGGGGGGGGGGGGGTGGGTCGGGGGGATGGGAGTCCGGCAACGGCCGGGCCCCTGGACGGGGCGGGCGGGGCCCCTGAGGGGGGCTGGGAGGGGGACTGAGCGGCGGGCGGGGGGCCCCAGTCCGACGGCGATATGGCCGGGTCGGGTCGGGGAGATGGTCGCCACCATATGGCCGGGTCGGGTCGGGGAGATGGTCGCCACCGGACCACCACAGCATGGTGGGCGGGTCGGGCAGGCGGGGGGGGGGGGGACCGTCCAGGGGGGAACGCGGACGCGCTCCGGGGAACCCCGGAGGGGGGTCGTAGGGGCGGCGGGGCGGGGGGGTCGCCATGACCGGAGGAGGGAGGGGAAAGTTCAATTAATAGCCTAAGTTACGTTAACGTGGCACACGGCAGAACGTGTTGCCAGCTGCAATTAATCTAAAGAATGAAGCGGGTTCTCTACCTTGCAAATTGTGGAAATTACGTTACCTACTTAAAAATATCTAAGGGCTACCTATCTAAGGGTCTAACGACCCTGCCACAAGCACGTGGACAGGGTCCCGCACCCGGAAGCGGTGGAGGGCTGGAGGAGAGAAGTCTGGAAGGCGTCCAAGGTCCGTTGTCGTTGAGATCGATGAGGAATGCGGCGCATATATGATATACCGTACCGTCTGAGAGTGCCAGCACTGGTCTGAGCATGCGCAGACCAATAACGCACACCATAACATTAATAATTTACGACCTTCTGTCCTGAATTGGCGCGATGTTGGACCATTTTTGAAAAGAAAAAAAAAGAAACTGTATTAAAAAATATAATAAAATCGTGTTCTGAAAAAAAATTCCGAAGGTGAACTATTTCCTTTAAATGGTACGTTTAAAGTCTCTATATTTTGCGAGAACCTTGTGATATTTGTCCACTTATGGTGATATTTTCCCATTTCTCGCTAGCAACATTTCAAAACATCTCCAGAAAACAGAAATCAACCAGCAGTGAAGATCTACGGTTGGGCAAATTGGGCAATTGCCCCCCCTTCAAAACCACCTGAAATCGGCCAAGATTGACACATTTCCTGATATAGAAGAAAATCTAAGGAACTTTACTAAGGAAAGTTAGCTTTAAATCAGCTATCAATGCATAAGCAAGCCAAATCCGATGCGTTTTCAGAATGGTGTGAGACTTTTTTCAATTCCCCCCCCCCCCAAAAAAAAAACAAAAAAAAAAAAACACCCGTTCTGGATCCGCCAATTCAAAGATTCATATGGTATTTTTATCCTATGACCTCCACGAGGTAAAATCTATTCACGCTGAGGTCATTCAGCATTCGTCATTTTTCTTCCGTAACCTTTATTACGAACGAGTAAGGCGCCGTAATTGGCGATGAACGAGCGAACGCGAAGGAAATGTATGGTGAATTCCAACTCGATCAGGGAAGTAGTTTCTGAGATAAAAATACGTGGTGCACACGTGCGCACGTGCAGAAGCACCCCACCCCTGACTTGTGGGAAAGTGGCGGCTGAAAGATCCCTAACCACACACCAAATTTGAACACAATCTCGGCTCAGCAGTTGTCCTCACAAACTCCAAATTGTGTGGCGACGTTCCTGATCCAACAACCCCCGATCTCCCCCACTCTGCCGCTAATGAACAATTGTTCAAAGGATATTGAAATTCGAGATATTCCGGAAATAATTTAAAGATACTTATTTTGGCTGGGAAATACTGAAACTTAGGAATATCATGACATTTGCATTGGATTTGTATACATTTATCACCAGGTAAGCATATTCTATTTTAATTGAATACCTATCAAGCGAAAAATTACATGGAAATACTGAAATCAAAGTGGGCAGCATTTCTTGACTGGGTAACAAAACGGCTCTATGGGGGCATTTGCCCCCCCCCCAGTTAACATGTTAAAATAGGCCCTGATATGTTTGATCGTCCGCTGAGGCTGGATGGGCCGCTCGCCCTTATGGCGGTTCGCCACGCATGGTTGACTTCCGCGATTTTGTGCAACCTTAATTATTGATATCATCACAAAATGGCAGAATTCAACTCAGAAAGCTTCAGCGAACCACATGAGACGTGAGCCTTTAGCACTTTCGATCGTAGCTATTTTTAGAGCCACCTTCGAACAGTGACTTAACCCTATTCCCTGCGGGGGCAGATTCTACCCTCTCGGTGGTTTTCACTTGCCTCTTCTAAACCGTTAGGCCTAGCGTCCTGAAACTTTGTGACTTTTCCCAAAATTGAATTGCAAGTGTTGAGTAAAAATTTTGAAAAAAAATCGGTCTAGCAGAAGCGGTTCCAGGTTCCTGTTTTGGGGAGGGTGTTACGAATGCAGTTTTGCGGCGCATACTTCCTTCGTGGTTTGCAGTGCAATAAATGCGTCAGAAACAATTTCAATGCAATATGCATAATAGATACTGGGATTACACATATTTTTGGGGAAAAGGCGCACTCAGAATACAAAAAAAATGAGAGGCGATACCCACCCTCAAATTAGGTCCAACTTCAAATTAGTAAGATGAAAAAAGCGTTACGCGCATGGTGCCCCCATGTTTTTTTCTTCTTCTGGATCCGCCTATGCGCAACATGTCAAATTTAACAAATTAAGCATATAATGCCCACATATGACGTTCATGTCGTCCCAAACAATCACGAACAGCACATATTTTTTCCAGAAAATCCCCCATGTTACATTCCCTGAATACGCCTATAATTTGTAATTTTGTTTTCGTCTTTTGATATATTAAATATCAGTACATTTTAAGCTCAAAAACGTTTGGAGCATGGAAATCGGTCGAGCCACATGGCCGTAATGACCTTTCAAAAACAACATTTTTTTAAAGATTTTTTGCCCCCTGGCCCCCCATTTTTGAACAAAACAAAAATGTCGGGGTCTGAAAAGAGAGATCTTGTCATGACGAATCGAATGGTGTTTTCACGGTCGAAATCGACCGGGCGGTTCTCGAGATCTTTGGGGGGGGGGGGGTCAGAATCTGCCCCGCGCAGGTTAACGTAATTCTGGCCGCCCGCAGGGAATAGGGTTAATACATTGTCGCCAATGGCGGCAATCGCCGCTTGGGTTACATTGCTGCCCAGCGCCCCTGGCGGCGTAAATTTTGCTGACATACCCCATTCGAGCACGATGGAGTCGCACCAAACGCCCGAAAATACCCCAGCCGTCTGGCAACACCCAAACTAGTTGAAGATTAAATTATTAATTTTAAGCAAGCTATGGTGTTATCATTACAATCCAGAGAAGTGCATTAATTAATACAGTTTCAATTGATACAACAAAAATACACTGGGTGAATTCGTGTTCTTACAAGCTACATACCCATTTACCCGAAATGCCCCAAACGCCCCAATCGCCCGGCGAATAAAATCCTACGTGAAAACGGCTGTCACGATAGACTACCGACAAATGTCTGGATTATGTACGAATGGATGGCCAGTGAGTTGCCGTGTGTTTCCGTGAGTTTCCGTGAGTTGCCGTGTGAGTTTCCGTGAGTAGTTTTCTTGTGCTGTGTCATTTCTGTTCCAATACACACTCTCAATTGACGTGCAACTCTCAAATCCACCCAGTCGTAGTCGTATGTGCTGTAAAATATATATGATTCTTCTTCTTCTTCCAAAAAGGTTTTACAATTTCGAAAAATACAAAATTTGGAAATTTTCGGAAAGGAAAAAAATAAACACCACCATGTTATAAAACAGCTCATTGCCATTCTAATTACATACAATACATATATATATATATATATATATAGCTTCATAGATTTCCCGCCATATGGGCTGACAAAGATTGACCTGTACAGTGACCTTGTACAAATGCCTGAGGTAATATCTTTGGAACCACCGCTTGGATTGCAGCAAAGCTTTCACAGCTCGCTTTAGCGCCCCAGATTACCTCGTACACTAATGTTGGTGAAAATCGGTGACATAACGGTGTCATTTTGTTTTTTTCGTGGAATGTCCCACAAGGTAAATTAATCAGATACACCACAATAATTGATAAGTTGTCGCTGCTACAGAAACAGAAACCAACGCACAATAACATCCAATTCACGAATTTAAACGAATATTTCTGGCGTTTTATGGTAAAATCGTGCACACACCAAATCCCAGTCAAATGGTGTCTCACCTGCCTGTAATCTGGTGATAGACATCGTCTCTGAAGATATCCTCCTGCACTCTGCATATGGTGACTGCGAAGGTCTGCGGAGCCGAATCATCCACTTCAAATGACTTCACCGTCTCTTGGCTCACAAACTTGGTCACGCTGATACTGCTCTGCGGGAAAAAGAGACTTCGAATAGGCATCACTTGATAATGACATTAATTGTCACCGATGTCCTGAATTGCGCTCCATTAGGGAACATACGTTTCAAGCTGTTGCCAGAAGATGATGATGGCAAAAGTTTGGCCACTTTTTATTGGATTGCTGAACATTTATACATATAAGCCGTGTATACCGTATATTTGCAATATATTTGCAATATACCGCATACTGCGTTCGAAGCAGGTTTATCAGGCAGCCTCAAGCGGATATGGGTATATAAATGGTCAGAAGCATAGCGCCGAGACAACAAAAAAAAAACGCCGAGACCCATAAGAACTGTCAATTCGCATTGTCAATATGAGTGTTTTGTAAAAGGAAAAGTGAGAACTTTGGGAAATTTGGCTCCACATTTAACTACAAGAAGCCAGAAATGTGAGAGTGAGGCGAAACAAAAATCCACTCGTCAGCATATGGGAGGCGGTGAGAAAAAAAAACATTACTCAACGATACAAGTGAAGAACAGTGACGAGACAGATTACTCACCAGCGGAAGGAAGTGACGCGACATATCACTAACCATTGGAAAGAAGTGACGCGACATATCACTAACCAGCGGAAGGAAGTGACGCGACAGATCAATCAACAACGGAAGGAAGTGACGCGACATATCACTAACCAGCGGAAGGAAGTGACGCGACAGATCAATCAACAGCGGAAGGAAGTGACGCGACATATCACTAACCAGCGGAAAGAAGTGACGCGACAGATCAATCAACAACGGAAGGAAGTGACGCGACAGATCAATCAACAGCGGAAGGAAGTGACGCGACAGATTACTCAACAGCGGAAAGAAGTGACGCGACAGATCACTCAACAGCGGAAGGAAGTGACGCGACATATCACTAACCAGCGGAAAGAAGTGACGCGACAGATTACTCAACAGCGGAAGGAAGTGACGAGACAGATCACTCACCAGCGGAAAGAAGTGACGCGACAGATCACTCACCAGCGGAAGGAAGTGACGAGACAGATCACTCACCAGCGGAAGGAAGTGACGCGACAGATCACTAACCAGCGGAAGGAAGTGACGCGACAGATCAATCAACAACGGAAGGAAGTGACGAGACAGATCACTCACCAGCGGAAAGAAGTGACGCGACAGATCAATCAACAGCGGAAGGAAGTGACACGACATATCACTAACCAGCGGAAAGAAGTGACGCGACAGATTACTCAACAGCGGAAGGAAGTGACGAGACAGATCACTCACCAGCGGAAGGAAGTGACGCGACAGATTACTCAACAGCGGAAGGAAGTGACGCGACAGATTACTCAACAGCGGAAGGAAGTGACGCGACAGATCAATCAACAGCGGAAGGAAGTGACGCGACAGATTACTCAACAGCGGAAGGAAGTGACGCGACAGATCACTCAACAGCGGAAGGAAGTGACGCGACAGATCACTCACCAGCGGAAGGAAGTGACGAGACAGATCACTCACCAGCGGAAGGAAGTGACGCGACAGATTACTCAACAGCGGAAGGAAGTGACGCGACAGATCAATCAACAGCGGAAGGAAGTGACGCGACAGATCACTCACCAGCGGAAGGAAGTGACGCGACAGATTACTCAACAGCGGAAGGAAGTGACGCGACAGATCACTCACCAGCGGAAGGAAGTGACGCGACAGATTACTCAACAGCGGAAGGAAGTGACGCGACAGATCAATCAACAGCGGAAGGAAGTGACGCGACAGATCACTCACCAGCAGAAGGAAGTTAGGAGACAGATCACTCACCAGCGGAAGGAAGTTAGGAGACAGATCACTCACCAGCGGAAGGAAGTGACGAGACAGATCACTCACCAGCGGAAGGAAGTGATGCGACAGATCACTCACCAGCGGAAGGAAGTTAGGAGACAGATCACTCACCAGCGGAAGGAAGTTAGGAGACAGATCACTCACCAGCGGAAGGAAGTTAGGAGACAGATCACCCACCAGCGGAAGGAAGTTAGGAGACAGATCACTCACCAGCGGAAGGAAGTTAGGAGACAGATCAATCAACAGCGGAAGGAAGTGACGCGACAGATCAATCAACAGCGGAAGGAAGTTAGGAGACAGATCACTCAACAGCGGAAGGAAGTTAGGAGACAGCTCACTCACCAGCGGAAGGAAGTTAGGAGACAGAGCACTCACCAGCGAAAGGAAGTGACGAGACAGATCACTCACCAGCGGAAGGAAGTGACGCGACAGATCACTCAACAGCGGAAGGAAGTTAGGAGACAGATCACTCACCAGCGGAGGGAAGTGACGCGACAGATCACTCACCAGTGGAAAGAAGTGACGCGACAGATTACTCAACAGCGGAAGGAAGTGACGAGACAGATCACTCACCAGCGAAAGGAAGTTAGGAGACAGATCACCCATAAGAACTGTCAATTCGCATTGTCAATATGAGTGTTTTGTAAAAGGAAAAGTGAGAACTTTGGGAAATTTGGCTCCACATTTAACTACAAGAAGCCAGAAATGTGAGAGTGAGGCGAAACAAAAATCCACTCGTCAGCATATGGGAGGCGGTGAGAAAAAAAACATTACTCAACGATACAAGTGAAGAACAGTGCCGAGACAGATCACTCACCAGCGGAAGGAAGTGACGCGACATATCACTAACCATTGGAAAGAAGTGACGCGACATATCACTAACCAGCGGAAGGAAGTGACGCGACAGATCACTCACCAGCGGAAAGAAGTGACGCGACATATCACTAACCAGCGGAAGGAAGTGACGCGACAGATCAATCAACAGCGGAAGGAAGTGACGCGACAGATCAATCAACAGCGGAAGGAAGTGACGAGACAGATCACTCACCAGCGGAAAGAAGTGACGCGACAGATTACTCAACAGCGGAAGGAAGTGACGAGACAGATCACTCAACAGCGGAAGGAAGTGACGAGACAGATCACTCACCAGCGGAAAGAAGTGACGCGACATATCACTAACCAGCGGAAGGAAGTGACGCGACAGATCAATCAACAACGGAAGGAAGTGACGAGACAGATCACTCACCAGCGGAAAGAAGTGACGCGACATATCACTAACCAGCGGAAGGAAGTGACGCGACAGATCAATCAACAGCGGAAGGAAGTGACGCGACAGATCAATCAACAGCGGAAGGAAGTGACACGACATATCACTAACCAGCGGAAAGAAGTGACGCGACAGATTACTCAACAGCGGAAGGAAGTGACGAGACAGATCACTCAACAGCGGAAGGAAGTGACGCGACAGATCACTCACCAGCGGAAGGAAGTGACGCGACAGATTACTCAACAGAGGAAGGAAGTGACGCGACAGATCAATCAACAGCGGAAGGAAGTGACGCGACAGATCACTCACCAGCGGAAGGAAGTGACGAGACAGATCACTCACCAGCGGAAGGAAGTGACGCGACAGATTACTCAACAGCGGAAGGAAGTGACGCGACAGATCACTCACCAGCGGAAGGAAGTGACGCGACAGATTACTCAACAGCGGAAGGAAGTGACGCGACAGATCAATCAACAGCGGAAGGAAGTGACGCGACAGATCACTCACCAGCAGAAGGAAGTTAGGAGACAGATCACTCACCAGCGGAAGGAAGTTAGGAGACAGATCACTCAACAGCGGAAGGAAGTTAGGAGACAGATCACTCACCAGCGGAAGGAAGTTAGGATACAGATCACTCACCAGCGGAAGGAAGTTAGGAGACAGGTCACTCACCAGCGGAAGGAAGTTAGGAGACAGATCACTCACCAGCGGAAGGAAGTGACGAGACAGATCACTCACCAGCGGAAGGAAGTGATGCGACAGATCACTCACCAGCGGAAGGAAGTTAGGAGACAGATCACCCACCAGCGGAAGGAAGTTAGGAGACAGATCACTCACCAGCGGAAGGAAGTTAGGAGACAGATCACTCACCAGCGGAAGGAAGTTAGGAGACAGATCAATCAACAGCGGAAGGAAGTGACGCGACAGATCACTCACCAGCGGAAGGAAGTTAGGAGACAGATCAATCAACAGCGGAAGGAAGTGACGCGACAGATCAATCAACAGCGGAAGGAAGTTAGGAGACAGATCACTCACCAGCGGAAGGAAGTTAGGAGACAGATCACTCACCAGCGGAAGGAAGTTAGGAGACAGATCACTCACCAGCGGAAGGAAGTTAGGAGACAGATCACTCACCAGCGGAAGGAAGTTAGGAGACAGATCACTCAACAGCGGAAGGAAGTGACGCGACAGATCAATCAACAGCGGAAGGAAGTTGGGAGACAGATCACTCAACAGCGGAAGGAAGTTAGGAGACAGATCACTCACCAGCGGAAGGAAGTTAGGAGACAGATCAATCAACAGCGGAAGGAAGTGACGCGACAGATCAATCAACAGCGGAAGGAAGTTAGGAGACAGATCACTCAACAGCGGAAGGAAGTTAGGAGACAGATCACTCACTAGCGGAAGGAAGTTAGGAGACAGAGCACTCACCAGCGAAAGGAAGTTAGGAGACAGATCACTCACCAGCGGAAGGAAGTGACGAGACAGATCACTCACCAGCGGAAGGAAGTGACGCGACAGATCACTCAACAGCGGAAGGAAGTTAGGAGACAGATCACTCACCAGCGGAAGGAAGTTAGGAGACAGATCAATCAACAGCGGAAGGAAGTGACGCGACAGATCAATCAACAGCGGAAGGAAGTTAGGAGACAGATCACTCACCAGCGGAAGGAAGTTAGGAGACAGATCACTCACCAGCGGAAGGAAGTTAGGAGACAGATCACTCACCAGCGGAAGGAAGTTAGGAGACAGATCATTCACCAGCGAAAGGAAGTTAGGAGACAGATCACTCACCAGCGGAAAGAAGTGACGCGACAGATCAATCAACAGCGGAAGGAAGTGACGCGACAGATCACTCACCAGCGGAAAGAAGTGACGCGACAGATCAATCAACAGCGGAAGGAAGTGACGCGACAGATCACTCACCAGTGGAAAGAAGTGACGCGACAGATCAATCAACAGCGGAAGGAAGTGACGCGACAGATCACTCACCAGTGGAAAGAAGTGACGCGACAGATTACTCAACAGCGGAAGGAAGTGACGAGACAGATCACTCACCAGCGAAAGGAAGTTAGGAGACAGATCACTCACCAGCGGAAGGAAGTGACGAGACAGATCACTCACCAGCGAAAGGAAGTTAGGAGACAGATCACTCACCAGCGGAAGGAAGTGACGCGACAGATCAATCAACAGCGGAAGGAAGTTAGGAGACAGATCACTCACCAGCGGAAGGAAGTTAGGAGACAGATCACTCACCAGCGGAAGGAAGTGACGCGACAGATCACTCACCAGCGGAAGGAAGTTAGGAGACAGATCACTCACCAGCGGAAAGAAGTTAGGAGACAGATCACTCACCAGCGGAAAGAAGTGACGCGACAGATCACTCACCAGCGGAAGGAAGTTAGGAGACAGATCACTCACCAGCGGAAGGAAGTTAGGAGACAGATCAATCAACAGCGGAAGGAAGTGACGAGACAGATCACTCACCAGCGGAAAGAAGTGACGCGACAGATCAATCAACAGCGGAAGGAAGTTAGGAGACAGATCACTCACCAGCGGAAGGAAGTTAGGAGACAGATCAATCAACAGCGGAAGGAAGTGACGAGACAGATCACTCACCAGCGGAAAGAAGTGACGCAACAGATCAATCAACAGCGGAAGGAAGTTAGGAGACAGATCACTCACCAGCGGAAGGAAGTTAGGAGACAGATCAATCAACAGCGGAAGGAAGTGACGAGACAGATCACTCACCAGCGGAAAGAAGTGACGCGACAGATCAATCAACAGCGGAAGGAAGTGACGCGACAGATCACTCACCAGTGGAAAGAAGTGACGCGACAGATTACTCAACAGCGGAAGGAAGTGACGAGACAGATCACTCAACAGCGGAAGGAAGTGACGCGACAGATCACTCACCAGCGGAAGGAAGTGACGCGACAGATTACTCAACAGCGGAAGGAAGTGACGCGACAGATCAATCAACAGCGGAAGGAAGTGACGCGACAGATCAATCAACAGCGGAAGGAAGTGACGCGACAGATCAATCAACAGCGGAAGGAAGTGACGCGACAGATCAATCAACAGCGGAAGGAAGTGACGCGACAGATCAATCAACAGCGGAAGAAAGGCCATGCGCCGAGCAGCTAAGCCACACCAGGAAGGCGGCGAAAAAGCCACTCACAAGCACAAGTAAAATGACGAGAAAAAACACATAACAGCTCAAGTAAGACGGTGAAAAGCCACTCCCCACCACAAGTAAGGCGGTGAAAAAATCAGCTCACTAGCACAAGTAAGATAGTGAGAAAGTCACTAACCACTTCACCAGCTCAAGTAAGACTGCGAGAAAAGCCACTCACCAGGACAAGGAAGGCAGTAAGACAGGCGGCGAAGATCACCAGACGGAGACCACGGGAGAACGGCGTGACCAGAACCATACGACGTGCAGCCGAGAGGGCAGCCATTATGACCTGACCTGACTTGGCCTACACTATGCTGGGCTGAGCTGGGCTGAGCTGGGCTGAGCTGGCCTGTCCTGACATTACACGAGCCGACTTGACATGACGCGACCTGAACCATGAATTGGCTCGACCCAACTCTGTCTCACTCGACCCGACCTAACCCTACCAACCCGACCCGAACCGACCTGACCCGACCTGACCCGACCTGACCCTACCAACCCGACCTGACCCGACCTGACCCGACCTGACCCGACCTGACCCGACCTGACCCGACCTGACCCGACCTGACCCGACCTGACCCGACCCAACCCTACCAACCCGACCCGAACCGACCTGACCCGACCTGACCCGACCTGACCCGACCTGACCCGACCTGACCCGACCTGACCCGACCTGACCCGACCTGACCCGACCAACCCGACCTGACCCGACCTGACCCGACCTGACCCGACCTGACCCGACCTGACCCGACCTGACCCGACCCGACCCGACCCGACCCGACCTGACCCGACCTGACCCGACCCAACCCTACCAACCCGACCCGAACCGACCTGACCCGACCTGACCCGACCTGACCCGACCTGACCCGACCTGACCCGACCTGACCCGACCTGACCCGACCCAACCCTACCAACCCGACCCGAACCGACCTGACCCGACCCAACCCTACCAACCCGACCTGATCCGACCTGACCTGACCTGACCCGACCTGACCCGACCGGACCCGACCCAACCCTACCAACCCGACCCGAACCGACCTGACCCGACCTGACCCGACCTGACCCGACCTGACCCGACCTGACCCGACCCAACCCGACCCGAGCCGACCTGACCCGACCTGACCAGACCTGACCCGACCCAACCCTACCAACCCGACCCGAACCGACCTGACCCGACCTGACCCGACCTGACCCGACCTGACCCGACCCAACCCTACCAACCCGACCCGAACCGACCTGACCCGACCTGACCCGACCTGAACCTACCAACCCGACCCGAACCGACCTGACCCGACCTGACCCGACCCTACCCTACCAACCCGACCCGACCTGACCCGACCTGACCCGACCTGACCCGACCTGACCCGACCTGACCCGACCTGACCCGACCTGACCCGACCTGACCCGACCTGACCCGACCCGACCTGACCCGACCTGACCCGACCCAACCCTACCAACCCGACCTGACCCGACCTGACCCGACCTGACCCGACCTGACCCGACCTGACCCGACCTGACCCGACCTGACCCGACCTGACCCGACCCAACCCTACCAACCCGACCCGAACCGACCTGACCCGACCCAACCCTACCAACCCGACCTGATCCGACCTGACCCGACCTGACCCGACCTGACCCGACCTGACCCGACCTGACCCGACCTGACCCGACCTGACCCGACCCAACCCTACCAACCCGACCTGACCCGACCTGACCCGACCTGACCCGACCTGACCCGACCTGACCCGACCTGACCCGACCTGACCCGACCTGACCCGACCTGACCCGACCTGACCCGACCTGACCCGACCCAACCCTACCAACCCGACCCGAACCGACCTGACCCGACCTGACCCGACCTGACCCGACCTGACCCGACCTGACCCGACCTGACCCGACCTGACCCGACCTGACCCGACCCAACCCTACCAACCCGGCCCGAACCGACCTGACCCGACCTGACCCGACCTGACCCGACCTGACCCGACCTGACCCGACCTGACCCGACCTGACCCGACCTGACCCGACCTGACCCAACCTGGCCCGACCTGACCCGACCTGACCCGACCTGACCCGACCTGACCCGACCTGACCCGACCTGACCCGACCTGACCCTACCAACCCGACCCGAACCGACCTGACCCGACCTGACCCGACCTGACCCGACCCAACCCTACCAACCCGACCCGACCTGACCCGACCTGACCCGACCTGACCCGACCTGACCCGACCTGACCCGACCTGACCCGACCTGACCCGACTTGACCCGACCTGACCCAACCTATTCCGACCCGACCCGACCCGACCTGACTTCTCGACCCGACCTGACCCGAACTAATCAAACACAACCCGACCCGACCTAACCTATCCTATTCCAACCAGACCCGACCTGAACCGACCTGACTCAACTCGACCCCCAACCTGACCTGACTCGACAAGACTCAACCCATGTCGACCCGATCAGACCTGGTCTAACCTATTCCAACACGACCCGTCCTGACTCGATCCGACCTGGCCTGACCTGACCTTACCCGACCGTCACCCTGCCCCAACCCAACCCGACTCGACTCGACCTGGCCCAATCTGACCTAACCAATTCCAACCCGACCCTGCCGGCACCCTGCCCCGGCCTGACCTGACCCGGCCGCCCCCTGCGCCGACCTGACCCGACCCGGCCGTCGCCCTGCCCCGACTGGCACGGACGGCTGCCCCGGCCGGCCACCTGCCGACTGACGCCAGTCTCACAGCTGGCTTTGTGCCGCTGTCATGCCACGCCATGCACGGCCGACATTCAGTGGCGTACCCAAGGGGGGGGAGGGACCATGCCCCTCCCCCTGAGGGCCAACGGGCCCCTTCGTATACCCCACTTTCCACATTTGTCGTTGTACAACACAATTAACGTTTTTACTAATGTGGGTGCCCATTGGCTACGAGGGCCCCCCTGTTCCCATTCGGCCCACTCCTGGGTGAAATCCTGGGTACGTTTCTGCGTATATTGGCCGATAATAATTACCGGTACGCTACCACCCGGGGCGGGCCGCGCCGGACCTGCTAAAGAACCGCCGAGTCCATGCCGTCACGGTCAAGACTGTTGGGGGGGGGGGGGGTAATTATGCCAGTTCTGCTGCCACGCGGGTCATACCCGCTAACTAGACCTGCTCAAAGGAAATAGTTCACCTTTAACATGGGGTTTTGAACTGAGATAGCATATTTGTAGAGCAGATCGAAAAACGGGTTGTGGTGAAAGAATTACCTCGCTACGCTAAGTAATTTCGACACAGGATTAGTGTCGTGGTATAATAATAATAATAATAATGTATTTTCACAAAAAGGTCATAGATTATGATACAATATCATGGCTATGGATTGGCACATAAACCGTTGGCTTAGCCGTGGTGCCTCTCCCGCCCAATCTGAGGCTGATTTGTATTTAGCTACAATAAATACATGGGCGATACAAAACAAAACAAATGAACAGTTTCGAGCAAAGAACAGTTCTCGCCATCACTCCGGCCGCCGGATACACCCCACCCTCCCACTCGCCAGGCTGCTTAGCGCATCACGTCACCATTCGGGGCTCCCCAGGTCAGTCCGCAGGTGAGTCTCCTCCTTTTTATGCAATTTTGTTTCTTCTAAGATCTTCCTCGTTAGGGTGACTGGTGAAAATGAACATGATGAGCAAGATGAGAATGATGAACCCCGCCCGCACCGACGCCGCCGCGTTAACGCACGACTCTCACGCGGCGGTGCTCTCGCTGCATAACCACGTCCCGGGTTGGCCCGTGTCCTCAGCGGGGGGCGGGGCGGCCTGCTTCCGGAGGCACATATATAAACACAATGTATTTTGTATTTTGTTTTATGTGGTGTTTACTCAAAATCGCTTGGTATTTATTAAAAATTGCTGAAAGGCTTCAGCTACTGCATTAGCCGTTGGCCCTGTTCCGGAAATGAGATTATTTAATAATGAGTGGTCCATAGGAACGTTGAGTTTTGTAAGATGAGTTAGCAGTGTGGCACGTTGGACAGCGTACAGGGGACAATGCAAGACAAAATGGTTGGCATCCTCTCTTGGGTGACCACAGCAGCATCCAGGTGTTAATGCCTTAGGGCTGTTGATTTTGAACAGATCAGAGTTTAGGGTCGAGAGCCCCAGCCTCAGTCTGGTGTGTAGTATGTTGCCATACTTAGAACCGTAAAGGTTAGACTGCGGTGGCAAGTCTGCACTGAGGTGCTTATAAACAGCTTTCCTAAAGCTCGCGGAGGATGTCAAGTCACGGGTGGGTTGAGGTAGCGCATTCCATTATCGTATGACACTAGGGAAGAATGATCGCTGGAATGCCAACGTACGGTTCTGCGGGAGCGTACGGGCTGTTGCGTTACGTAACTGCATTCCGGTCGCTGCTTCTCGCGTCTGGGTGATTATGTCAGTGATGTATATGGGAAAGTAATCTGGCGTATGCATGATCTTATGGAAGAAGAATAGTTTATGTGGAATGCGTCTTGTCTGCAATGAGTCCCATCCTAGCTCGATTCTAAGTCTCTCAGTGGAAGTTCTGAACAGAGCTCCAGTAATTAGTCTTCCTATTCTATTTTGTATTTTCTCAAGTCTCTGTGAGTCAGTTATTGTCAGGTGTCCATCGTAAACAACATCTGAGTAGTCAAACAATGGTCTAATATACGTGTAAAATATGTTCAATAGTATGTCTCTGGGGATTTTACTTACTATAGGATATAAGGGACTTACTGATGTATTTATCTTTCTAACAATATCAGTCACATGGTCATGAAAGCGTAAGTCGGAGGAAATGGTCAGTCCCAGGTGTTTGTGGCTTGTGACTTGCGGTATCGCTTGGCCACCCATTGAGAGGCTAAGAGCAGCACTGGTGGTTCTGTTGGTGAATGTTTGCTGTTGTGTTTTTTCGCCGTTAAATCTGATACCCATTCAGCACCAAAGTCATGTATTATATCCAGGTCCCTCTGGAGGGACAACTCTGCTTGTTGTGACCCGTTTGGGTGTGCAGTATATAGCGAGGTATCATCAGCGGACAGCAGGATTTCGTTGTGAACCAACCGTGCCAGATCATTCAGGTAAATCAATGCCAACAGCGGTCCCAACACCGAGCCCTGTGGGCAACCGGCATTGATTGTGATGAAAGGAGAATAAGAACTGCCTATTCTGACCCGTTGCCTCCGGTCAGTCAGGTACGATGTTAGCCACTGCAAAAGGCTACCAGACAGTCCACATTGAACTTGGCACTTATACAGCAGCCCAGCGTGCCATATAGTATCAAAATATTTAGAAATGTCCAAATACACGGCTGTAAAGTCCTGGCTTTGGTCTAGAGCTTCGTATAACTTGTGCACAAGATAGGTGAGCTGAAGTTGGGTACCATGCTTGGGGCGATACCCACTCTGTCGTTCTGTGAGTATATCGTTATCAGTCAACGATATTGGTAGTAGATTGGGGCATGAAACAGCGTCTTCTAAAAGAGACACTTTTGGAAGACGCTGTTCGAGCTGTTTGGTGCCCCGATCGGGGCACGAAACTTGAAACTCTTCGACGCATATCCATCTATCGTCCAAACCAATGCCATATTCGTTTTTTTCAGCTCGAAATACCCCGTATAGCCAAATTTCAAGACACTGTCATTTATGTCAAGGTGACCTTTAAGACCCACCGAGGCCAGGCTAGTCCCAGGCTAGCCAGTCACACCAGGCTAGTCCCAGGCTAGTTAGCCACACCAGGCTGGTCACAGGCCACAGCCGGCAGAAGGATTTGGTAGCTTATTGAATGAACAAGCTAAAGTTGTTCGCTGTTGTAGAAGTGGATACAACAATCAAGACACAAATAAACGCCTGACTGAATGCCTACAAACCTGCTGACTGAATGAATGACTGACTGAATGGTAACAAACCTGCTGGTTTGTTACCATTCGTATTACCCGTTGCCGTAACCTGTTCCCTGTTCCCATAGGTATCGATTTATATACTTTTGAGGTGGCCCTCAGCCCCCCAATGTTGAGTTCGCCCCCCCTCCCCCAAGGTGCTCTAGCGCCCCCTCATGTTTTTTGGCCACTGGCGTATCCAAGGAGCTGGAAGGGCTAAGCCTACCAAATCGCCTGCAGTGGACAACAAAATGGCGCATGTCCTAATTTAAATGAAAATCTACGCAATTTTTACGAAGGGGAGTTTGTTTTAAATCACCTATTCATGCATGAAGAAGCGAAATCCTATGTGTTTTTAGAATTGTGTGACTTTTTGGGCTTTGGCCCCTCCAAACCAGCTTTTTGCTGTACTGGCATAACGATTATTCACAAGCGTAGTTAGTGAGATGTGAGATGAAACGCGATAGACGCTATTAACAACCACTTTAGGTTTGGGTGCCTCGTTTTCCAGATACTGTTCGGGTCGGATCTGTACCGAGTAAAATGATAAAGCAATGAGGAATCAAGGAGTGTACCGACAAAATGTATTTATGTTCACCTAAAGGAATTCTTTTCGAGTCGGAAATGAATCGCCTCACAAAACGCTGAAACAGCTCTAGGCAGGGGCGCAGCCACGGGGGAGGACCTGGGGGTCCGCCCCCCCCCCCCCCACTGGCCTCTTTCCGTGGGGGGGGGGATCTTTTTGTAGCAAAAAGGTACCCTCATTTTTTTTTCTCAGCGGATTTGGGCCGGTCACCTTATTTTGGTATTCGAGCTTAAGAAATTCACTTTTCAAATTCACAAAAATTTATTTTGGGATTTTTTTCCCCGAAATTTTATTTTTTATTTTGCTGGGTCAAAAACACAAAATGTCGAAAATCAGAGATTACCATTTTGAAGAGAATGTCATTTTATTTCTTTTGACGTTTGGTATTTGCAATTTGCTCCAAAACTCTTTTTGTCTACGATTGTTCCAACATTTATCGTTTTTCCACCAAAAATGGCATGCCATGGCGTCATTAAAACGTCATTATCTCCCAAAAAGCTAAATAAATTTGATTGGAATTTTGTGAACAGACGTAGCATTGATGCAGCATAAGGTACTTCAAGTTTGACGTTGATATCTATCATAGTTTTCAAGTTATTGATAAAATCCGGGAGGGGGCAGATTCTGCCCCAATTCTGCCCCCTCCCAGCGGTGCGCTGGATAAGTGTCAGCGGGCTGCTTGAATTGCATCAGGATGCAGGTGCGCTGTTTTGTCTATTATTGAAAGACAGGGATACATACAAACTTCAAATTCAATCACTCGAGAGAGAAAAACTTCCTTTTCCATAAAGTTTTCTCCTAAGATCATTGTTTTTCACGTTCAGTGCAGGGAACGCGCGAGGGAGGGGGGGGCATACTTGTATTGAATGCCCCTCTCATATTCCTGTAGGGGGGTGACATTTGCCCCTGATCCCCCCCTCCTGGATCCACCAGTGCCAGCAATTACCGCCAAGGAGAGCCTCTGCCAGACACTTAATTAAATTCATTTCCCATTTTTCAAATTGGTATAAGCAATTGCGAAAGTTGTGTCATGCCACAAAGCGGCGCGACATTTTACGGTTTGTGACTGTGGTGGATAGCTGGATTTTGACTGCTTCAAAGACAATTTTTACGATTTTACGATAAATTGGGAACGCGCGGGATGAAATACTTGTACTGAATGCCCCCCCCCCCGATTCCTGTGGAGGGGGGGGGGGGGCATTTTCCTCTGATGCCCTCCCCCCTGGATCCGCCGTGCCCCCTCCCCGTGGGCCTACACAGGGCCCCACGTAGGTCTATGAGTTTCGCATGCTTTTGATCTGAAATAGACTGATAACTTCTCAGATCAGGCCACACTGTTCGTCTTCGGGCCCTCTACATGCCAGATTGAGTCGACTGTAGGCCCGAGTGGGCCCTTCAGAGGCCAGAGTTGTCCCTCTGGAGGCCAGAGTGGGCCCTCGGGAGGTCAGAGTAGGCCCTCTGGACGTGATAGTGGGCCCCGTGGAAGCCAGGTGGGGGCTATTGGAGTCTAAAAGAGCTAACAGTCATTCTGAGAGAGCCCTCAGCCGGACTGAGAAAGCCCTTAGTCGATCTGAGGAAGCACATAGCTTAGCCATAAAGGGTCTAACATTGTTCTATTTTTAGATTGAGGTCGAAGTTTATAGGCCAACATTGGAGTTTTGGAAATTACAAATGGAGCTCCAATCCACAACCAAGGTCGTAATTAAGGGGGCCTAGGGGACCATTACCCCCTCCTGCAGGGTAGGGGCCATGACCGCCTCCTGGAGGGTAACCGAGTTCGGCTTGAGGGGCCCTCAGCTGTCTGAGAGGATAATGTCAGGCCTGACAGAGCCCATTCCAGGCTTGAGCGGGCCCAGGCTGGTCGGAGAGGCCAATTGACTAGGCCTGATAAACCCTGTAGTGATCTGAGAGGGCCCTGCAGTGATCTGAGAGGGCCCTGCGGTGATCTGAGATGGCCCTTCGGTGATCTGAGAGGGCCCTCGGCTGGTTTGAGACGGTATTTCCCAGGCCGTAGAGCCATAGATTCTGAATTGTCGCTCTGAAAGAACCTTTGCGAAGCCTGGGAGGGTCTCATGCCGACCTGAGAGGACCGTTTACCACTTTGAGAGGACCGTAAATCGATCTTAGAGGGCACTTTTCTGGCCTGAGAGCTCTAAGTCGGTATGAGAGGAACATCCGCTTCTTTGAAAGGAGCATAAATCGCCCTGAGAGTGCCATCGTCCGGTCTGAGAGGCCCCTTGCCAGGTGACACCTGGTGAAATAGCCTATTTCATACTAGTAAGAAGAAGTGGCGGCCCCCTGTAGCTCAGTTGGGAGAGCGCTGGGCTTCTGACCTCACCCGGTAGTGGCAGCCCGGGTTCGAGTCGCTTCAGCGTTCGCTATTTGCCCCTGACTGGGATGGCCTGTGGCCGGTGACAGCGGTCGCACTCAAGGTCAGGTGACGTCAGAGGACGGGGCGACCGTGTCCAGGTATGTCGGGCACGTACAACTTTCGCTTCTAAATTATGCCGGGCGCCAGGAATTGCTTGATCGGGTGATGGAGTCAGGGCCTGCGCAACAAGCTATGCTTAGCGCGGGGCCTGACCTCGGAAATCCATCCATTCACAAACATTCGGACTAAATAAAAAAAAGAGAGAAAAAAAGTGACTGCCACCTGTCCGTCGGTCCGTTCGGATGTCACCCGATCGCTAAATAACTCCGCGCACCTTGCAGTTACAACCGCGAAATTTGGCATGTTAGTAGGGATGTAGGGTCGCACTATCGTATGCAAATTTTGCGATGATCCATGATCGCAATAGTCTGCAATTATACATATAATATGACGTGAATATCATAACTTGTTGGCGCCTCCCGGCTGCCACTGAACTGGCTGTTTGCTTTCGGGAGACACTGACTCAGTGGTCATGCTGGGTCAGGGTATTTGATAGATATCTAGGAGGTCTGTGGTGCGATACAGGGCCCAGTTACTGGCGTGTTTTCTATCTTCTTCATACGCTCAGCGCATCTCACTGCTCTGCGTGCTGACCGACCCGGGTGCTCGTAGTTATCGGAAAACTACCTCGCTTTGCAAACTTTTAACGCATTTGGGCAGAGCTTTGGCTTGGAATGTTTATTTGATAAATTTAGTCCGAAGTTTTTGAGAGAAAACAAAATTCCGAGTCCAGGACCCGGCATACAAACACGGAAAAATTGAAACTGGCCTTTTCGCTGTGTTACCAGGAATGACAAAGGGAATGAAATAACATGTTGGTTACCAAAGACTCCAAATCGTACATTGATATATCAGTCACGTTGATCATGTGCATGTAGCTATTCAATGCAATACATGTTCAATTCATCAGGTACCTTTTTATTGAATAAACTTATGATATCCATGTCAATTGTCAGCTCCCTTTCTGTCAAGCTCGGTTGAAACACAACAGCATGAACTGCGACAGGGACGAAGAACCATACACACACACACCGCCGTTGTTTCCTTTCAGCAAGCACAACGCGTATTTTAGTGTGCCTAAACAAATCAACAAATAGGGCACATTAGGTGTCATAATATGCCTGATTTTGTTTTTCTGCTACCAAAATTCCATTTAAACTCCTGCCAACTTCCCTCAAGAAAAGTAAAAATATCGCTCTGATCCATTCCATTCTTCCCTGCCCTCATACTTATTTTCCAAATGCCTTCTACCATATTGAAAACTGCAATAATTCCGAACAAAGTATGGATTTATGTCTCCAAAACGGGAAGGAGTTGTGTATTTCGCTATCGAATACCGATTGACGTGTCGCAGTGGCGTATTTCAGTGTCCCGCTATATGTAATTGCCACCGGCTAGTACTTACGGAGACATAAGTCAGTCAAAAATATAGATTTTGCTTAAAATTCGATCTGGGCATCCTCCATACTTGGTTCTCCAATGTATCGTCCGTTTTTCAAACATATTTGCAAATATCTATTTTGTTTATGACAACAACAAAAATGGGGGGAAAATTCCCACATTTTTCTCTCTCCAAAACATATTAAAAAAAACGGAATATATATTGGAGAACCAAGTATGGATGATGCCCAGACCGAATTTCAAAGCCATATCTATATTTTTTACTGACTTATGTCTCCATAAGTACTAGCCGGTGGCAATTACATATAGCGGGAAACTGAAATACGCGTCGCGGTGACACGATGCGGCACACTGTCACACTCACGGCGCTTTCAGCAGCCGGCGGAGTCGCTAGTATAGTCGTCTAGTCTAGTCACTCACTAGTCGCTGGGTGCATAGGCGTAGGAACGTGGGAACGGGGATGCCTGATTTTAGTCATACGTATATTAGTCATACGTATATTAGTCATACGTATATTAGTCATACGTATAGTTGGGTCTCCCACTTTTTGGTCAATATTTATGCCAGAATTAATTGCGAGGAAAACAAATTATGGCAAAAAGTACACCTACTTCCTACGCTCCTGGATGAGTGTACGGTAAATGTCGCTCACCGCATTCGGCGGAGGTTCGTTAGTGGTTTGCTGGCGTCTATATCTATGCAGCAGATGTCACGGCAGGTCTTGTTTTCGCGGGTCCTAGATGCGGTATATAGGTCCGTTAGTGATTTGCTGGCGTCTATATCTATACAGAAGATGTCACGGCAGGGCGTTCGGCACGGCAGGTTGTTCGTAGGTATAGACGGCGTCGGCTGCGGCGGCTGTGGCGGCTGTGCAGTGTTGGCGGCGGAGTCTGGGAATACACACAACAGCCTCCTGAGAACACCAACGTTGGCGGCGCCACACAGCCGTGTGGCGACAACAGGCGACTTGTCACATGTTCTATTTGGTAGATACTATTACCGAACTTTCTCAATTAGTGCCAGGCACCGGACGTATGGTTATTGACTTTCATAACCGCGTAAAAGGCATTTCGTTCGCCGGGACGGAACATGACACCGCGCACCGGTCATTATTATCGGCCAATGTCGGCCGTGCATGGCGCGGCATGACAGCGGCACAAAGCCAGCCGTGAGACTGGCCTCAGTCGGCAGGTGGCCGGCCGGGGCAGCAGCAGTGGGGGGCAGTCGGGACAGGGCGACGGCCGGGTCGGGTCAGGTCGGGGCAGGGTGCCGGCAGGGTCGGGTTGGAATTGGTTAGGTCAGATCAGGTCAGGTCGGGTCGAGTTGTGTTTGAGTAGGTCGGGGGGTCAGGTCGGGTCGGGGGTCAGGTCGGGTCGGGGGTCAGATCGGGTCGGGGGTCAGGTCGGGTCGGGGGTCAGGTCGGGTCGGGTCAGGTCGGGTCAGGTCGGGTCAGGTCGGTTCGGATCGGGTCGGGTCGGGGTGGTAGGGTTGAGTCGGGTCGAGTGAGACAGAGTTGGGTCGAGCCAATTCATGGGACAGATCAGGTCAGGTCGGACAGGTTTAGTCAGATCGGATCACGTAAGGTCAGGACATGCCAGCTCAGCTCAGCCGCCCATCATAGTGTAGGCCAAGTCAGGTCAGGTCATAATGTTTGCCCTCTCGGATGCACGTCGTATGGTTCGGGTCACGCCGTTCTCCCGTGGTCTCCGTCTGGTGATCTTCGCCGCCTGTCTTACTGCCTTCCTTGTCCTGGTGAGTGGCTTTTCTCGCAGTCATACTTGCGCTGGTGAAGTGGTTAGTGACTTTCTCACCATCTTACTCGTGCTAGTGAGCTGATTTTTTTCACCGCCTTACTTGTGGTGGTGAGTGGCTTTTCACCGTCTTACTTGAGCTGTTACGTGATTTTTCTCGTCATTTTACTTGTGCTTGTGAGTGGCTTTTTCGCCGCCTTCCTGGTGTGGCTTAGCTACTCGGCGCATGTCCTTTCTTCCGCTGTTGATTGATCTGTCGCGTCACTTCCTTCCGCTGTTGATTTATCTGTCGCGTCACTTCCTTCCGCTGTTGATTTATCTGTCGCGTCACTTCCTTCCGCTGGTGAGTGATCTGTCTCGTCACTTCCTTCCGCTGGTGATTTATCTGTCGCGTCACTTCCTTCCGCTGGTGAGTGATCTGTCGCGTCACTTCCTTCCGCTGGTGAGTGATCTGTCTCGTCACTTCCTTCCGCTGTTGATTGATCTGTCGCATCACTTCCTTCCGCTGGTGAGTGATCTGTCTCGTCACTTCCTTCCGCTGTTGATTGATCTGTCGCGTCACTTCCTTCCGCTGGTGAGTGATCTGTCTCGTCACTTCCTTCCGCTGGTGAGTGATCTGTCTCCTAACTTCCTTCCGCTGGTGAGTGATCTGTCTCGTCACTTCCTTCCGCTGGTGAGTGATCTGTCTCCTAACTTCCTTCCGCTGGTGAGTGATCTGTCGCGTCACTTCCTTCCGCTGGTGAGTGATCTGTCTCGTCACTTCCTTCCGCTGTTGATTGATCTGTCGCGTCACTTCCTTCCGCTGTTGATTGATCTGCTCGTCACTTCCTTCCACTGTTGATTGATCTGTCGCGTCACTTCCTTCCGCTGTTGATTGATCTGTCGCGTCACTTCCTTCCGCTGTTGATTGATCTGTCGCGTCACTTCCTTCCGCTGTTGATTGATCTGTCTCGTCGCTTCCTTCCGCTGGTGAGTGATCTGTCTCGTCACTTCCTTCCGCTGGTGAGTGATCTGTCGCGTCACGTCCTTCCGCTGTTGATTGATCTGTCGCATCACTTCCTTCCGCTGTTGATTGATCTGTCGCGTCACTTCCTTCCGCTGTTGATTGATCTGTCTCGTCACTTCCTTCCGCTGGTGAGTGATCTGTCTCGTCACTTCCTTCCGCTGGTGAGTGATCTGTCGCGTCACGTCCTTCCGCTGTTGATTGATCTGTCGCATCACTTCCTTCCGCTGGTGAGTGATCTGTCTCGTCACTTCCTTCCGCTGTTGATTGATCTGTCGCGTCACTTCCTTCCGCTGGTGAGTGATCTGTCGCGTCACGTCCTTCCGCTGTTGATTGATCTGTCGCATCACTTCCTTCCGCTGGTGTGTGATCTGTCGCGTCACTTCTTTCCGCTGGTGAGTGATCTTTCTCCTAACTTCCTTCCGCTGGTGAGTGATCTGTCTCCTAACTTCCTTCCGCTGGTGAGTGATCTGTCTCCTAACTTCCTTTCGCTGGTGCGTGATCTGTCTCCTAACTTCCTTTCGCTGGTGAGTGATCTGTCTCCTAACTTCCTTCCGCTGGTGAGTGATCTGTCTCCTAACTTCCTTCCGCTGTTGATTGATCTGTCTCCTAACTTCCTTCCGCTGGTGAGTGATCTGTCTCGTCACTTCCTTCCGCTGGTGAGTGATCTGTCTCCTAACTTCCTTCCGCTGGTGAGTGATCTGTCTCGTCACTTCCTTCCGCTGGTGAGTGATCTGTCTCCTAACTTCCTTTCGCTGGTGAGTGATCTGTCTCCTAACTTCCTTCCGCTGGTGAGTGATCTGTCTCCTAACTTCCTTCCGCTGGTGAGTGATCTGTCTCCTAACTTCCTTCCGCTGGTGAGTGATCTGTCTCCTAACTTCCTTCCGCTGGTGAGTGATCTGTCTCCTAACTTCCTTCCGCTGGTGAGTGATCTGTCTCGTCACTTCCTTCCGCTGGTGAGTGATCTGTCGCGTCACTTCCTTTCGCTGGTGAGTGATCTGTCTCCTAACTTCCTTCCGCTGATGAGTGATCTGTCTCCTAACTTCCTTTCGCTGGTGAGTGATCTGTCTCGTCACTTCCTTCCGCTGGTGAGTGATCTGTCTCCTAACTTCCTTCCGCTGGTGAGTGATCTGTCGCGTCACGTCCTTCCGCTGGTGAGTGATCTGTCTCCTAACTTCCTTCCGCTGGTGAGTGATCTGTCTCCTAACTTCCTTTTGCTGGTGAGTGATCTGTCTCCTAACTTCCTTCCGCTGGTGAGTGATCTGTCTCCTAACTTCCTTCCGCTGGTGAGTGATCTGTCGCGTCACTTCCTTTCGCTGGTGAGTGATCTGTCTCCTAACTTCCTTACGCTGATGAGTGATCTGTCTCCTAACTTCCTTTCGCTGGTGAGTGATCTGTCTCCTAACTTCCTTCCGCTGGTGAGTGATCTGTCTCCTAACTTCCTTCCGCTGGTGATTGATCTGTCGCGTCACTTCTTTCCGCTGTTGATTGATCTGTCGCGTCACTTCCTTCCGCTGGTGAGTGATCTGTCTCGTCACTTCCTTCCGCTGTTGATTGATCTGTCGCGTCACTTCCTTCCGCTGGTGAGTGATCTGTCTCCTAACTTCCTTCCGCTGATGAGTGATCTGTCTCCTAACTTCCTTTCGCTGGTGAGTGATCTGTCTCCTAACTTCCTTTCGCTGGTGAGTGATCTGTCTCCTAACTTCCTTCCGCTGGTGAGTGATCTGTCTCCTAACTTCCTTCCGCTGGTGAGTGATCTGTCTCCTAACTTCCTTCCGCTGGTGAGTGATCTGTCTCCTAACTTCCTTCCGCTGGTGAGTGATCTTTCTCGTAAATTGTATTGTGTAGTTGAGTAGATTTTTCACCGCCTCCTTTATGCTGACGAGTGGCTTTTTTTTTCATCGCCTCATTCTCACATGTGTCTCACATGTCATTCTCACTTCTTGCAGTTAAATGTGGAGCAAAATTTCCCAGAGTCCTCACTTTTCCTTTCACAAAAACCCATATTGAAAATCCATATTGACAGCTTTTATAGTTTATATCTTTTATATTTATCTCGAAGCTCTGCTTCTGACCATTCATAAACCCATGTCCTCTTGAGGTTGCCTGATAAATCTGTTTCAAACCAAATAAATGGTATGTTGCAAATATACTGCGAATATACATATGGCATGTAAAATATTCAACCATCCAATAAAAAGTGGCCAAACTTTTGCCATTATCTTTGGGCAACAGCTTGTAACTTCTATTCACTAATGGAGCGCAATTCAGGAAATCGGTGGCAATGAATGCCATTTTCAAGTGATGCCTATTCGAAGACTCTTTTTCCCGCAGAGCAGTATCAGCATGGCCAAGTTTGTGAGCCAAGAGACGGTGAAGTCATTTAAAGTGGATGATTCGGCTCCGCAGACCTTCGCAGTCACCATATGCAGAGTGCAGGAGGATATCTTCAAAGACGATGTATATCACCAGATTACAGGCAGGTGAGACACCATTTTACTGGGATTTGGTGTGTGGTGTTACCATAAAACACCAGAAATGTTCGTTTAAATTCGTGAATTGGATGCTTTTACGCGACAGCTTATGTTTCTGTAGCGGCGACAACTTACATATCATTGCGGTGTATCTTATTCCTTTACTTGGTATCAATTATTGCATTATACAACTTTGGTAAACGAACTGATCATCGTACGTAAATTATTTTTGTGGAGTCCCCGAATTTTCGAAACTTTTATTTTGCTGTAACATGCGTGCAAACGGGGGGGGGGGGGGGATTCGTAAATACCACTTGGCTATGTCGTGTGCTTGTATGGTGTGCTAGTATGATAACCGAAATTTCATTTATTTATTTAATTTAGTCATACGTATCACCAACGGGCTGAGACACCCACTGACAGACTGAAGTCGTGAGGGGGGAGGGGGAGGGGGAGGGGGAAGGGGAGGGGGAGGGGAGGGGGAGGGGGAGGAGGAGGGGGAGGGGAGGGGAGGGGGAGGGGGAGGGGGAGGGGGAGGGGGAGGGGGAGGGGGAGGGGGAGGGGGAGGGGGAGGGGGAGGGGGAGGGGGGGGGGGGGGGTCGTTACTGAAGATATAAACTATAATAGGTGCCAAAATCGAGTCCTCCAGCACTCCGGATGTGACTAGTTTCCAATCGGATGTTTTGCCGTTGACAATGACCCTCTGGCACCTATCGGACAGGTGCGAGACAAGCCACTTTACAGCGCTGTCATTCAGGTTGAGCGATTTTTTAAGTTTAGGCAAAGGTATAGATGATGGGCGTGTGATTTACGCTTTAAAAACTAGCAGAATAATCAGTGTAAATGGCGCCTGACTTGTACCCGTCCGATATGGCCTCCCGAAATAAAGTTTATAGGTCTAGTCGAGTCGAAACTATAAACTCGATTTCGAGTTTAATGGAGTTCAATGGAGTTCAATGGAGTATAACTGTCGTAAGTGCTTTTTAAATAAAACGTCAAACTTAGCGACCACACTAACTAAACGATTATAGGGAGACTACTGGATGGTTACCTTGTTGACCCGCTAACCCAGACATTGATCGGAAGATAACTTGACCCTCTAACCTGTTAATATTGGCCCGTCGACCCGTGAAGCATTAGCCCGTTAAAGGGATATTGCCACCTCCGGAGGATTTCTGAAGAAAAAAAATGAATGGTGGGGATCAACAATCGTGTATGCTCAAGCTCAAACTTGCTCCTGCAGCACCTAAAGCAGGTATCGACATTTATTTAAAACATTTATTTTTGACTCCAAAACGTTGGTCCCAGCTGTGCTCAGTACTAGATTCACGATGGCCGCTCTTATCCAGTTTGGCTGTGAAATTGGCGCCCGCCCAAAGCCGAAGCGTCCGAATTCGCCAAGACTTGATCTTACAAAAAAAAAATCTGTTTTATAAGGTATTGGTCACAAATCTCCTACGGCCCCAAAGTCGAGCCATAGCCATTCTTGCTGTTTTATTCATGTTTTATTATGGAAGAGGCTATGGTTGCAGAAAATATAACTAACTGTATACGCATTTTAATTTTGAACTGCACTGACGGAATGGTGATGTTGAGTTTGCAATATTCAAAAGCAAATCATAGTCTGCAAAGAAGTGATTCTAAATAGTGATGAGGTGGTTCCAATTTTGCGAATGTGTGCCAATCATGAGTAGTGCAAATGTATTTTTTATCTAATGGGGGGGGAGTTTCGGGAACCAAATTTTGCAGGTGAAATTGGACACGCTTAACCCGCGCACTGCAGGGGGGGGGGTTGATTTCCGCCCCCCCCCCCTCAGGTTTGTCAAAGATAGCGAAAAAACGGCGGCGCGCAGCGCCGCCGGGTCTTGGTACACCTGTTAGGACATCAAATGCACACACTTTGAAAAAAAAAATACTCGGGTCATATCAGGTCAGGTCACCAGACCAGGTCAAGTGACCCCACCACCAAAAATGTTTGCAGTTGTGCCAAAGCCAGAGTTTTTCACCGATCAGGTTGAAACTTACAGGATGTCATGAGGGCATCAGTACTTACATTTATTATTTCTCGGAATTTTGATATCGGTGACCTAAGGTCAGGTCAATTTCGTAACCTCCCCAAAATAAGTCAATGGGGAAATATACAAATGCTTCCTATTTCAAGGATATGCATGATACTAGTCCAATTACTTCTGGATTATGTTGTTATAGGAGATTCTTGATGATCCAAGTGTAATATTTGTTCAGTGACCCCTATTGGGTCATTCGAGGTCATGCGAGGTCACCATCACTTTTTTTGTCAATAACTCTCGACATAATGAAGATAGAGAAGTAAAACAGACATCAATGTGTTTGTCTCGTCGAGACACGTCTTTCCATATGCAACATGCCCTACTTGGGTCACCACTTGACCTTGACCTTAGGTCAAATTGTTAAGTTGACTTAACAAGGTCACCATATATATATATAATTAAAAGCGCCTTGACAAGATAAACACAATGGCGTAAACAGTTTTTCGTTATATTTATTAAGTAAAAAGTTAATAGCAAAAAACTATTTAGCAAAAAAACGTATTTCCCCCCCTTTTGACCTCTGGAGCCTCAAATATTGACCTGAGATCAAATCTGAGGACACCTTAGCGATTACAAATTTCACTGGCTGGCGTTTGCTTTTTTCCGTTTGTTTGTAACTATCATCGTTTCTGAGATATATGGGAATTTCTGGAGCGATGTCCTAAAACAGGAAAAAACTGGAAAATTTGACCTTTGATGACCTCTGGTGACCTCAATTTTGACCTGACCTAAAAGAACACTGAAATACTTTCGATAGAACATGTATGAAGCTATCAAATGCCTTTCTCCGCTTCTCGCTACGTTGCGTAGTTTTTGAGATCTCAGGGGGGGGGGGGGGGGGGCGGAAATCAACCCCCCTGCAGTTCGTGTTCGGCGCGAAGCCCCTGCAGTGTGCGGGTTAATCTACCGATACACACACAAAACTCCATATTGGCCTGCGAGGTGGAAATATCCCTTTAACCCCTTTTTACATTTTTAGGGGGGGGAGTAACTTAACCCGCTAACCCGTTGACCGGAGAACCCATTTCTATCTTTTCAGGAGATAAATCAGAACTCAGAAGCAGGTTTATCTCGACCCCTGACCTGCTGACCCCGGCCGCCCGCCGTCCGGTCCGACCGGTCAAGTGACATGTCAGCCGACTAACCAATCAGAGAGTCGGAACGGCCTGCTCTGATGACTATTTCCCGAATAGGAAGCATTTAAAAATGTTCCCCATTGACGTAATGGGGAGGTCACGTGATCGACCTGACCTTAGGTCACCGATATAACAATCCGAGATATACGAATTGTATGCACTTATGGCCTAATTAAATCCTGTAACTTTGAAACTGGTCGGCCAAAAACTGTGGCTCTGGTACGGCTGCAAACTTCTTTGGAGGTGGGGTCACCTGACCTGGGATGGTGACCTGACCTGGAATGACCTGAGGTCAATAATATCACACCCTGTAATCGATGCCCGTAATCGATGCCCGAACACCTGTGCCAAAACCGGCGACGCTGCACGGATTAAATGGAATGGAAGGGAACGGCGGCGCGCACCGTTTTTCCGCTATCCTCCAAAAACCTTAGGGGGGAGGGGGCTTTCAAGTGCTAGCTCCATTTTTGTGGATTTTTAAACATTAATCTTGCAGGACAAAGCACTGCAGCCTCAGCCTCGTACCACTCCACGCCCACAGGTATTGTTTTATTTATCAAAACCGTAGGTTTTTCGTAGTTCACGTCCACTTCCCGGCTGCCCGCACGCCACCACTCCCTGTTTGTGCCGACTCGTGACCCCGGGCGGTGTTGTGCTATGCGGCGCAGTCTAACTCCCAGAGCGGCGCTCGGCCGGCACGGGGCAACAGGCCGAGTCTATACTAGTGCGGACCCATCTTTGTGATCGGGTTTGGGTCCGGGGCAAAACCGTAGCCATCATTTCACGAGGAAGCAGATTTTGCATGGCCACGTGGCGGCACGTGGCACGTGCCACGTGGCACCGACCGAGCGGAGACCGGCACCATCATCTGTCACTCGCCGAGCTCTATCGGTTACCCAAATTTGGTGTCGCTACATCAAAATTTCCCGAAATCCGAGGACCCCACGCGATAAAAGGTTTACCCCTGGGGGCTTTTGTTTACCCCTCTCGGGGTCGGCAACCCCACAGGATGTTCCGCACCCATATGGACTACCCACCCACCGAGTTTGGTCGCCCTGCGTCCACACGTGTGGGCGGCACGTGTGGGCAAATGGATTTTGCAATGTCCCACGTGGCGGCACTTGCCACGTGCCAAGTGGCACCGATCGACCGGCCACCGGCACCGGCACCTGGGGGCCGAACTGGCGCATCGAACGGTGCCACGCGCGTGCTGCTGTGCCTCTTCGTCAGCGAGCTGTGGCCAAACGCCTCAGACAAAAAAAAAACAGACAGACATACAAAGTCACTACACAAATAGGCTGCTGTCCCAGTATAAACCTCCGGTATTGGACTTCGTCCAAACCTACGGTTTTGACTAGTGCGGACCCATCTTTGTGACGGGTTTGGGTCCGGGGCAAAACCGTAGCCATCATTTCACGAGGAAGCAGATTTTGCATGGCCACGTGGCGGCACGTGGCACGTGCCACGTGGCACCGACCGGCACCATCAACTGTCACTCGCCGAGCTCTATCGGTGTACCAAATTTGGTGTCGCTACATCAAAATTTCCCGAAATCCGAGGACCCCCACGCGATAAAAGGTTTACCCCTGGGGGCTTTCGTTTGCCCCCCTCGGGTCGGCAACCGCAAAGGATTTTCCGCACCCATGTGGACTACCCGCCCACCGAATTTGGTCGCCCTGCGTCCACACGTGTGGGCGGCACGTGTGGGCAAATGGATTTGGCAATGTCCCACGTGGCGGCACGTACCACGTGCCACGTGGCACCAATCGACCGGCCACCGGCACCGGCACCTGGGGGCCGAACTGGCGCATCGGACGGTGCCACGCGCGTGTTGCTGTGCCTCTTCGTCAGCGAGCTGTGGCCAAACGCCTCAGACAAACAGACAGACATACGAAGTCACTACACAAATAGGCTGCTGCCCCAGTATAAACCTCCGGTATTGGACTTCGTCAAAACCTACGGTTTTGACTAGTGCGGACCCATTTCGGTGGATCAGGTTTGGGTCCGGGGCAAAACCGTAGCCATTTGTTGGAACGAAGAGCGCCGACAAACATAATTGGACAAGAAAAGCATAGAAAAAGCAAATGCCCTCGATGCGATTCGAACCCGGGACTCCAGCGACAAATAAAGAATAGCAGCAGATAGCCCTAACCACGAGCTAAACAGAAATACCAAATTTGGTGCGTCTAGCTCTCATAACTCCCGAGTAGTGGCCGACCGAATTGAGGAACCCGCTAAAAACATTGCACGTGCCTGCCGCACGTGCTTTGGGGGTGCTACCTTTGCCACCCTCTAAGGTCACCCCGCACCCATGAGGACTACTCGCCCACCGATTTTGGTCGCGCTGAGTCCACTGGTATCGGCGGCACGGCTGGGTAAGCAGATTTTGCAGTGGCCACGTGGCGGCACGTGGCACGTGCCACGTAGCACCGATCGAGCGGCGACCGGCACCATCATATGTCACTCGCTGAGCTCTATCGGTGCACCAAATTTGGTGCGGCTAGCGCAAAATAAAATCTCGCAATCAGAGGACCCCTGCGATATCAGGCTAACCCCCTAGGGGGGACAGCGTGCCCCCCTCGAGAAAATAAGCCCGTATCGTTTTTTGCCACTCATGTGGACTACCCGCCCACCGAGTTTGGTCGCCCTGCGACCACTGGTATGGGCTGGGCAAGCAGATTTTGCAGTGGCCACGTGGCGGCACGTGGCACATGCCACGTAGCACCGATCGAGCGGCGACCGGCACCATCATCTTTCACTCGTCGAGCTCTATCGGTGTACCAAATTTGGTGCGGCTAGCGCAAAAAAAAAATCCGGCAATCAGAGGACCCCTGGGATATCAGGTTAACCCCCCTAGGGGGGCAACGTGCCCCCTCGAGAAAATCAGCCAATACTGTTTTTCGGCACCCATGTGGACTACCCGCCCACCGAGTTTGGTCGCCCTGTGTCCACTGGTATGGGCTGGGCAAGCATATTTTGACATGGCCACGTGGCGGCACGTGGCACGTGCCACGTGGTACCGATCGAGCGGCGACCGGCACCAAAATCTGTCACTCGTCGAGCTCTATCGGTGCACCAAATTTGGTGTCGCTACATCAAAATTTCCCGAAATCCGAGGACACCACGCGATAAAAGGTTTACCCCCTGGGGGCTTTTGTTTACCCCCCTCGGGGTCGGCAACCCCAAATGATCTTCCGCACCCATGTGGACTACCCGCCCACCGAATTTGATCGCCCTGTGTCCACACGTGTGGGCGGCACGTGTGGGCAAATGGATCTTGCAATGACCCACGTGGCGGCACGTGGCACGTGGCACGTGGCACCGATCGACCGGCCTCCGGCACCGACACCTGGGGGCCGAACTGGCGCATCGGACGGCGCCACGCGCGTGTTGCTGCGCCTTTTCGTCAGCAAGCTGTGGCCAAACGCCTCAGACAGACATACATACAAACATACATACAAAGTCACTACACCAATAGGCTGCCCCAGTATAAACCTCCGGTATTGGACTTCGTCAAAACCTACGGTTTTGAAGATAGCGAAAAAACTGCGACGCGCAGCACCGCCGTTTTTGGCACAGCTTTTCGGGCCTCAATTGCACACATTATGTAAAAAAAATACCTCAGGTCATCTCAGGTCAGGTTACCAGACCAGGTCACGTGACCCCACCTCTAAGAAATGTTTCCGGTCGCACCACAGCCACAGTTTTTGGCCGATCGATTTCGTACTTACAGGATTTCATAAGAGTAATAGTATCTACAATACGTAAATCTCGGATTTTTGTTGTTGTATATCGGTGACCTAAGGTTGGGTAAATTTCGTGACCTCCCCATTATAGGTCAACGGGGAAATAATCGAATGCTTCCTATTCTGAGGATACGAATTACATCAGCCCAATTCCTTCTGGATCATGTTATCATAGGCCATTCATGAAGTTTCAGGTTTAATTTTTGTTCAGTGATCCCTACAGGGTCAGATGAGGTCACCCGAGGTCACCAACATTTTTTTGCCAATAACTCTCGACAAAATAAAGATAGAGAAGTGAAACTATCACCAATAGGTTTGTCTCGTCGAGGCACGTCTCCGAATGTGCAACATGACCTAATTGGGTCACCAATTGACCTTGGCCTGAGGTCAAATTTGTAAGTTGACTTAACCTGGTCATCAAGCATATGATATGAAGCGCCGTGACAAGACAAACACGCTGGCGTCAAAATTATTTCCCTATCTTTGTTAGGTAAACATATATTTGTGAAAACTGTTTTGCTAAACTATAGCCTTCTGTATATTTGATGAGCTCTGGAGACTAAACTATTCATCTGAGTTCAAATCTGAGAACACGTTGCAAATTTCATTTTTCAAGAGCTTTCCATTTTTTTCCCTAGCTATCATAGTTCTGCTCTCTAGCAATGTCCGGAGCGAAGTCCTAAAACTTGAAAATCTGACCCTTGATGATCTCTGGTGACCTCAATATTGACCTGAGAAAAAAAAAATTGCTGACATAGTTACAAAATGCATTCTGACGAGCTTTCAAACGGTATTTTTAGTTTTTGCCTACGTTCCATAGGAGCCGATTTAGAGGGGGCGGGCTTCGAAACGCCCCCCCCCCCGGCACGGCGAAGGTGGCGCCGAGCACCGGCACGGCGCGGGTTATGCGCTCACCTGTCAAGGCCGTCGCCACCTTCCGAAAGTTAGGGGGAAGGAGGCATTTTGAAGTCAATTCTTTCCATGCAACGCCCATAGACGTAATGTTAAAATCCAAAAATGTTGGGGCGACACGTCCCCCCCCCCTCCGCTTCCGACGCCCATGCACCTGTTACAGGTCCACTGCAGTTGACACACAACTCAACCAGCGCAGTTTTAAATTTGAGTTTTTCTTATGTTATACCTAGCCTCTAAATGCATCGTCACCTAAACGGTATTAAATTACCGTGATCTTGACGGGCTTCAGGGGTTGGCCGCCCGCTAACCGGCCATATGACCTCTGCTGCGCCCGCTAACCGGCCATATGACCTCTGCTGCGCCCGCTAACCGGCCATATGACCTCTGCTGCGCCCATTAACCGGCCATATGACCTCTGCTGCGCCCGCTAACCGGCCATATGACCTCTGCTGCGCCCGCTAACCGGCCATATGACCTCTGCTGCGCCCACTAACCGGCCATATGACCTCTGCTGCGCCCGCTAACCGGCCATATGACCTCTGCTGCGCCCACTAACCGGCCATATGACCTCTGCTGCGCCCGCTAACCGGCCATATGAGCTCTGCTGCGCCCACTAACCGGCCATATGACCTCTGCTGCGCCCGCTAACCGGCCATATGAGCTCTGCTGCGCCCACTAACCGGCCATATGACCTCTGCTGCGCCCGCTAACCGGCCATATGACTTCTGCTGCGCCCACTAACCGGCCATATGACCTCTGCTGCGCCCGCTAACCGGCCATATGACCTCTGCTACGCCCACTAACCGGCCATATGAGATCTGCTGCGCCCGCTAACCGGCCATATGACCTCTGCTGTGCCCGCTAACCGGCCATATGACCTCTGCTGCGCCCGATAACCGGCCATATGAGCTCTGCTGCGCCCGCTAACCGGCCATATGACCTCTGCTGCGCCAACTAACCGGCCACATGACCTCTGCTGCGCCCGCTAACCGGCCATATGACCTCTGCTGCGCCCGCTAACCGGCTATATGACCTCTGCTGCGCCCGATAACCGGCCATATGACCTCTGCTGCGCCCACTAACCGGCCATATGACCTCTGCTGCGCCCGCTAACCGGCCATATGACCTCTGCTGCGCCCGCTAACCGGCCATATGACCTCTGCTGCGCTCGCTAACCGGCCATATGACCCCTGCTGCGCCCGCTAACCGGCCACATGACCTCTGCTGCGCCCGCTAACCGGCCATATGACCTCTGCTGCGCCCACTAACCGACCATATGACCTCTGCTGCGCCCGCTAACCGGCCATATGACCTCTGCTGCGCCCGCTAACCGGCCATATGACCTCTGCTGCGCCCATTAACCGGCCATATGACCTCTGCTGCGCCCGCTAACCGGCCATATGACCTCTGCTGCGCCCGCTAACCGGCCATATGACCTCTGCTGCGCCCACTAACCGGCCATATGACCTCTGCTGCGCCCGCTAACCGGCCATATGACCTCTGCTGCGCCCACTAACCGGCCATATGACCTCTGCTGCGCCCGCTAACCGGCCATATGACCTCTGCTGCGCCCACTAACCGGCCATATGACCTCTGCTGCGCCCGCTAACCGGCCATATGAGCTCTGCTGCGCCCACTAACCGGCCATATGACCTCTGCTGCGCCCGCTAACCGGCCATATGACTTCTGCTGCGCCCACTAACCGGCCATATGACCTCTGCTGCGCCCGCTAACCGGCCATATGACCTCTGCTACGCCCACTAACCGGCCATATGAGGTCTGCTGCGCCCGCTAACCGGCCATATGACCTCTGCTGTGCCCGCTAACCGGCCATATGACCTCTGCTGCGCCCGATAACCGGCCATATGAGCTCTGCTGCGCCCGCTAACCGGCCATATGACCTCTGCTGCGCCAACTAACCGGCCACATGACCTCTGCTGCGCCCGCTAACCGGCCATATGACCTCTGCTGCGCCCGCTAACCGGCTATATGACCTCTGCTGCGCCCGATAACCGGCCATATGACCTCTGCTGCGCCCACTAACCGGCCATATGACCTCTGCTGCGCCCGCTAACCGGCCATATGACCTCTGCTGCGCCCGCTAACCGGCCATATGACCTCTGCTGCGCTCGCTAACCGGCCATATGACCCCTGCTGCGCCCGCTAACCGGCCACATGACCTCTGCTGCGCCCGCTAACCGGCCATATGACCTCTGCTGCGCCCACTAACCGGCCATATGACCTCTGCTGCGCCCGCTAACCGGCCATATGACCTCTGCTGCGCCCGCTAAACGGCCATATGACCTCTGCTGCGCCCGCTAACCGGCCATATGACCTCTGCTGCGCCCGCTAACCGGCCATATGACCTCTGCTGCGCCCGCTAACCGGCCATATGACCTCTGCTGCGCCCGCTAACCGGCCATATGACCTCTGCGGCGCCCACTAACCGGCCATATGACCTCTGCTGCGCCCGCTAACCGGCCATATGACCTCTTCTGCGCCCGATAACCGGCCATATGACCTCTGCTGCGCCCGCTAACCGGCCATATGACCTCTGCTGCGCCCACTAACCGGCCATATGACCTCTGCTGCGCCCGCTAACCGGCCATATGACCTCTGCTGCGCCCGCTAACCGGCCATATGACCTCTGCTGCGCCCACTAACCGGCCATGTGACCTCTGCTGCGCCCGCTAACCGGCCATATGACCTCTGCTGCGCCCACTAACCGACCTTATGACCTCTGCTGCGCCCGCTAACCGGCCATATGACCTCTGCTGCGCCCACTAACCGGCCATATGACCTCTGCTGCGCCCGCTAACCGGCCATATGACTTCTGTTGCGCCCGCTAACCGGCCATATGACCTCTGCTGCGCCCACTAACCGGCCATATGACCTCTGCTGCGCCCGCTAACCGGCCATATGACCTCTGCTGCGCCCGCTAACCGGCCATATGACTTCTGTTGCGCCCGCTAACCGGCCATATGAGCTCTGCTGCGCCCGCTAACCGGCCATATGACCTCTGCTGCGCCCGCTTACCGGCTATATGAGCTCTACTGCGCCCGCTAACCGGCCATATGACCTCTACTGCGCCCGCTAACCGGTCATATGACCCCTGCTGCGGACAGGATACGGCCGACGGCGGGCGACGTGGACCCGACCGAGGCGCTGACTGCTCAGTTTCCCTGGGGTTCCGTCGATCTGGAGGAGGCCGTCTGGAACATGACTCACAGCTGGATGGACATCGTACACAGCTGTACAGACTTCTACAATGGCGAATGCAGTGAGTGAAGCGCCTCACGCCGGCTCACACCAGCAGCGAGCTGTTAATTAACGCACGTGTATAACAATTGTAAACTGAAAATACTTCCATTTTGTTTTACCATTGCATTTTGATGCATAACTTCATCTTACAAGCGTCATTTGCCCGAGCACATTACTCATTGGGAAGATGAAGCCTAAACAAACTTCGGTGAGTTTCGATCGATGTGCATACATACAGTTATGACGTCATAATCTCTTATCAGCCGATGATGACGTCATGCCGTGCCGTTTCAGACCGGTCTGACGTGAACAGCGCGCTGTACCAATATGGCGGCCAATGTCACACGGTGCACTACAGTACCGAGTTCGCCGAGGGCGTCCAGAGGGGCGTCTGGCTGGTCCTCAACCGCCAGCGCTGTACCGGCTGCGGCCGCCACCAATGGAACGTCTACGTCCACCCCGCCAACGACCATTATATGGGTATGGTATGGTTTGGTATGGTTTGGTATGGTTTGGTATGGTTTGGTATGGTTTGGTATGGTTTGGTATGGTTTGGTATGGTTTGGTATGGTTTGGTATGGTTTGGTATGGTTTAGTATGGTTTGGTATGGTTTGTTATGGTTTGGTATGGTTTGGTATGGTTTGGTATAGTTTGGTATGGTTTGGTATGGTTTGGTATGGTTTGGTATGGTTTGGTATGGTTTGTTATGGTTTGTTATAGTATGGTTTGTTATGGTTTGTTATGGTTTGTTATGGTTTGTTATGGTTTGGTATGGTTTGGTATGGTTTGGTATGGTTTGGTATGGTTTGGTATGGTTTGGTATGGTTTGGTATGGTTTGGTATGGTTTGGTATGGTGTGGTATGGTGTGGTATGGTGTGGTATGGTTTGGTTTGGTTTGGTTTGGTTTGGTTTGGTTTGGTTTGGTTTGGTTTGGTTTGTTTTGTATGGTTTTGTATGGTTTGTTATGGTTTGGTTTGGTTTGGTTTGGTTTGGTTTGGTTTGGTTTGGTTTGGTTTGGTTTGGTTTGGTTTGGTATGGTTTGGTATGGTTTGGTATAGTTTGGTATAGTTTGGTATAGTTTGGTATGGTTTGGTATGATTTGGTATGGTTTGGTATGGTATGGTTTGGTATGGTTTGGTATGGTTTGGTATGGTTTGGTATGGTTTGGTATGGTTTGGTATGGTTTGGTATGGTTTGGTATGGTTTGGTATGGTATGGTATGGTATGGTATGGTATGGTATGGTATGGTTTGGTTTGGTTTGGTTTTGTATGGTTTGGTGTGGTTTGGTATGGTTTTGTATGGTTTGGTTTATATGATTTTCGTTTGGCTTTGGTTGCCTTTATTTAAGCTGGTTTGGTATGGGCGGGACACTGCCTATATCCCGGCAGTCACTGGGATATATTCTGTAACACAACTCACTGTTTTTTTAGCCCCCCCCCCCCCCCCCCCCCCGGTATCTTCAGAACCAATGATTGCAGCGGGACGCGTAAGGCGGAATTCGAAAGCCGCAATGAGATAAACCTAACGAACACTTTACACTTTCAAATTAAGGTCACATGTCATGTCACGGTCAAGTCATACGTCAAAATCGAGGTATTTGAGCTTATGGACAATACTTGCCATCCATGGCCTTCGATTACGCCTACGATCACCCAAAGTGCTGTCGAAAGTATGATACACATCACACATGAGCTGAAAGTGATATTGTTCCAAAAGATCAAGGTCAAAGTCAGGTCACAAAAGGTCACTTTACACAACATATCTACGAAAGTCATGCAGCACATGTTTTGTGGATGCTTTACGAGTAGAATTTGATAGTGATAGTCATTTTACCACCTGACTTCATTTACGTGAAGTTAGTGTCAAGTTCAGGTCAAGTTCAGGTCACTGAAGATCAAAATTTGAAATGGATAAATGTAAATGAAAAAGGCATGTCGCTATATCATTTTTGCCCCAGAAATACAGTGCTGGTATTTATTTGTCTGTATCTGGTCAATAAAAGCCAAAAACGTTTTTTTAAATATGACGCCATGATTTACCCATAATTTATATGCCATTTCAATTAAAAAAACAAGATGTTCGAAATTTAGAGATAGCTGATTTGTAGCCCTTGCAATTTTCTAGCTTTTAGCGTTTTTAGATTGCATTTTTCTTTAAATGTGGCATTTGTACGGCTTGGCAAAGTTTAGCTGATTTTTGTGTCAAAATCGTGTGTAGTGACGTCATTAAATTCACTATATCTAAAAAATTGTTCGACAAAATTGCTTCATTTTTGGCCAAAAGGTGTAAAAATGCTGATCGGAAAGGTACTGAAAGTGTGGCGTCGATACCTACATTAGTTGTTGAGAAATTCCCAATATTCCTCGAGGGGGGGGGGGGGGGGCTAAAAAAGCCCCCCTGGAAGTTAAGAAGTTAAGTAAAAAAAGCCCCCCTGGAAGTCAGTGACTCGCGGGATATCGGATGATATCGCAAAAACCGGTTTAAACAAGCCCTAAAGACCAGTTATGATTTTGAATCGTCCTCAAAGGCTTACCCAAGCAGCGCAAATACCAAAAAAATCATTTATTTCATTTTTTCATAAAAATCTAAAAAACTGTTTACGATTTCTACGCACTACTACATATATGGATTATGGAAGCGTTTGTTCCAGTTAACTGCATCTGACCAACCGTCAGCTGACGCTATTGCAACAATTGGATGAGGCGGCAAAGCACTTATACATTGTGGTTCCTGTTAACTACATGAAACGAATCTGGCGCATCCTGGCGCACTTGAGTTGTTGCCACAAAAAAAACCTCGGTCGGAATCAAAATCCCTACGGAATTAATCTTATCCCTTCGGAATTAATATCTACTTTTATCCTATTATTGGGCTTAAATCTGGAATAATAAGACATTCAATGTTCTGACATTACAAATTTCGACAGCATGCTTAAGCAAAAAATATCACTATTTACAAATTGTTGTACAACGCTTTAATTCATTGATTTTGGTGCGTAGTGGTGAGTGGACCCGTCAAGGTCATTGGCTGGAAGAAAATCGAACTTTGAACGATGATATTGGGCGACTGGGCGCGAATTTCGAAAACAGAATTCATAGTGTTAATCAGATGCGATTGCTCTTTAACATATCGCATTTTACTTTAAAGAGACAGTGTCCCTTTAAAGTGAAGAAAGGATTAACATTGGTAAATATGTTGTTATCTTTTTACTCAATCAGACCTTTTTAGACAACCTGGGCTTGGCGCGCTCCGCGAAGCAGAAGAGCACGTGGTGTGTCCGTGACCTCTATCATTGATCATTGATCAGGCCGATATACCGTTCACCGGCAAGGCGGGCATAATATTGACAGGAGCTGGTCAGAACTATGATAATACGGTGACAGTATAATTGGAAAAGTTTGATTCACCGAACTGAACCATCAGACCGTCGCTTGGTCAACCCGTCGGGTCCCGTTAACGATCAGGGCTCACTGCCGCGCCACACTTCGACTGAGATGCAACTTTGGCGCAGAAACTATGTTTTGAACTCCCAAATCATGCCTACTTAGTTGATGTGTTCAACTTGCATCACAGCTGAAGTTGGGGGGGTGTTAGCGAGTCCGACACGACCGTCCTCTGGACCCGATAACCACACGATAGTGGATAATTTATTATGTATTTTATAAGTCTGGTTCGCAGAAAACTTGCAATAAACCAAGCCAAACAAAAACCTACGGGTAGTTAAAGGGAAATAATGCCATTTTCACACAAAAATGGAGTTATCACTTTAAATTGACAAACGAGACCAAAATATATTGTAAATGTATTTCATTTTGGCCCAGCGGTGTCGATTTATCAAAATGATTGCGGGGGAGGGGCGGGGGGGGGGGGGGGGGCAGGAGCGGGTCCAAGAGGGCATATATCAGCGCCACGGTTTGACCCAAACGACTGAAATTAGCCACAAATAACACGCTTCATGATTGTAAAAGAAAATGTAAGGAAGAGGTACAACAAGTTTGTTTTAAATCAGTTCTTAAAGGGAATATGTCACCTTTATTGAGGTTTTGAACTGAGATAGCAGATTTGTAGAGCAGATCGAAAAATGGGTTGTGGTGAAAAATTACCTCGCTACGCTAAGTAAATTTGACACCGGACTAGTGGGCCTGTTTTAGAAGACTCTGTTTCGGGGCGGTTTTGGGGCACGAAAGACTGCTCCGTGCCCCAAAACCGCCCCGAAAGAGAGTCTTCTAAAAGGGGCCCACTAGTCTGTGTCGAAATTACTTAATGTAGCGAAGTAATTATTTCACCACAACCCATTTTTGGATCTGCTCTACAAATTTCAGTTCAAACCCCCCATTCACCCTCGCCCTACAGGAGCTTTTTCACCTTCACCCTACGGGGGATGGGGGATGGGGGGGGCTGACAGCCCCCTGTTAACTTCTAAACCAAGCAACTTAGAGCAATGCGGTAAGAACCAGCATGCTGCCTGTCATGATATAAATCTAAGAGTAGGAATTTTTTAGGTTTCAGGTCAACGGATGACCTTCCAGGTCAAGTGAATGACCTCGGATTTACCACGTCCAGAACAGCGATTTTGATAGTCCGCCCCTGTAGCTCAGTTGGGAGAGCGCCTGGCTTCTGATCTCACCCGGTAGTGGCAGCCCGGGTTCGAGTCGTTTCGGCGCTCGCTATTTGCCCCTGACTGGGATGGCCTGTGGCCGGTGGCAGCGGTCACACTCAAGGTCAGGTGACGTCAGTGAGCGGGGCGGACCGTGTACAGGTATGTCGGGCACGTAAAACTTTCGCTTCTAAATTCTGCCAGACGCCAGGAATTGCTTGATCGGGTGGTGGGGTCAGGGCCTGCGCAACAAGCCATGCTTAGCGCGGGGCCTAAAAAACTTTCGCTTCTAAAAAAAACTTTCGCTTCAACAAGCTTTGTAGAGCAGATCCAGACCTCGGAAATCCATCCATTAAAAAAACATTCGGACTCAATTTTTTTTTTAATTGCTCTTCAGAAAACCTCAAAATTAGAAATGGATAAATGTAAATCAAAAGGCATGTTCCTAGACCAGTTTTGGCTCAGAAATACAGTAAAGATAAATATTTGTTTGTATCTTGTCAAAAAAAGTCAAAAAGTTATTAAAAAATGATGTCATCAGTTTCTTACACTTGGGAGCCATCACTCAGTCAAAAATGAAGATATTGCTTTAAAATTTGGTATGGGTATTGTCCATACCCAGTTCTCTCACTTATTATCCGTTTTTCAAATATATTTGAAATTTTTGATTTTGTGGGGATTAAAAAAAAATAAACCGTTTTTTAATATATGGGTCAAAAACCACAATTTTTGAAAATCCGAGATTTCCGTTTTAAAGAAAATACCATTTTGTATCTTTGGTGAATTGCGTTTGCAATTTTCTTCAAAACTCTGTTTTTTACCATTTTTCAAATATTTATCGTTTTCCGCCAACATGACGTCATCAAAACATGATTATCTCCCAAACCACCTAACCAATTTCAATTAAATGTTTACAGCATACGTATAATTGTTGTAAACTCAGCTAACGAAAATATCAGCGAGATGCGCTGCATGTGTTAAAAGTTATGCAATAAAAATATCAGGGGGAGGCCTGTCAGACCCCCCCCCCCCCGTAGGTCGAGGGTTAAAGGAAATAGTTCACCTTCAACATGGGGTTTTGAACTGAGATAGCAGTTGTGTAGCCACTGGCGGATGCAGGAGGGGGGGGGGGGCGGCATGGGCAAAATCCCACGCTCGACGGGGGCGGCAATAGAAATGATCCCCCTCACAAATCCGCTGAAACTGGCGATGAAAAATGGGATTATGACTGCGAAAAATAACTTCTTGCCAACAACAAAATCGTTATTTTTTTCCTCGTTCGTGTTTCTTTTATTTGGTAGAATTTGGTAGCGGGAGAGAAAGTGGCGCAGGGACTCGGCTAACATGATAATTACGGGAGCACCCCCCCCCCCCCCCCCAGTCACGGCTCCTGCCCCTCTCCAGTCGAGGCAAAAAACGGCCACGGGGGGGGGGGGGGAGTTTAAACAGGTGATAATTGTTGGGGAGATGCAAATTTTAACTGTTCTGAGCGAGTTATAGGCTAGGGATGTAGGATCCTATTCAGTTGAGGTGGTTTTCAGTTGAGGTGACAGTTGGACCAGGAAGTGGGTCAAGTCCGGGAATAAATATGTATTTGTGTGGATATGCATGGTACTTTAAGCGATTTTTCCCAGCTCCCCCAAACTTTTCTGGAGAAACTACAGCTGGAATAGGCCATACGACCAGATGCACACGATGCAGGTCAAATATGCCTATTTATTAATAAAAGCATGCATATTTTATATGACATGACACTGCTAGTTTTGCCGAATTGATTCCATCTTTGAAAGTCGCACAGCTTAAAGATATTCACTTCCCAGTTTTCAGCATATATTTTGGAATTTAGATGAACTGGACAAAAGCATGGATTAGTGTTGGAGATTACTCCAAAACCTTAACCCTCGCCCGTGCAGCGTCCGATCAGTGCGTGACCCCGTGCAGAGGGGGGGGGGGCAGCCCCTAGCGTTTCCGCCTCTTATTGAGCTAGACCTTCAATTAAAAAACGGGCGTGTTGCTTGTCACGAGAGGAAGCCATTGACACCGATTTTAAGGTCCTAGGTCATTAGGTGACCTCTGATGTCATGTCAATGACCCAAAAGTCAACCAAATTGTAAATGCGTATAAATTGAATTTAATCGAACTAGAATCGAAAATGAGCATACAATTATGCTAAATGGGTGCCATATTTGAAATCACCGTCACAAAATGTCCTATAAACTGCCAAATTATAAAAAGGTCATGTAAGGTCATTTGAGGTCAGTGACTTCGGTTGACCTAAGGGGTGCATGATCCCAGTGGAACATATGATTATGTAAAATGGATCCCATATTTGAAATCAGCGTCACAAAATGTCCTAGAAACTGCCAGAAGCCAAAAAAGTAATATGAGGTCATCGGAGGTCACAATCTCAATGGAAACCACAACTGTCACCTGGAAACACCTGTGCATATGCTCCTGAACAACAAACATTCGGAAACTGCACAAGTTACAAGGATCAATACTACGGGACGCCAGTTGCGCCTGACATGACCTTGAAAAACAGGTCATAGGTCACGGGTCATGTGACCTACAAGTTCAAAATTTTCAGAATGTTTCAAATTGTTCAAAAGTAGAGTACGGAAAGTTACATCGCAAGCGGTTGATATTTACGCGATTTTTTGTTCTCCGAAAAGCCGAGGGGGGCTGCATCCCCCTGCACTGGCAAGGGTTAAACCAAGTAAATGACTATGAATGAATGTTATGTCATATGAATTTGAACCTTCCTGCAAGGAACGCCAATAAAGTGATAATAGTTATTAGTTATGTAGGCATTTTAAAAATATTATGCATATTTCATGTAAGTACAGATGTCATGCAAGGGGGCATTCGAAAGTTCTCAATGAAACACATCTAGAGCATACTCGAAAGGTCCACATTGAGGTCACATGTCAGGTCACGGTCAGGTCAAATGTCAACATCGAGGTATTTGAGTGTATGGGACAAAGAACTTTCCATCTAAAGCCTTCGATTGCGAACATGATCACCCAAAGTGCTCTCAAAGGTATCATACACATCCCGCATGAGCTAAAGTAAGATTGTTGGCAAAAGTCAAGATCAAGGATTAATGTCACAAAAGGTCACCATTTGCAAAATATCTACGAAAGTCATGCGACATATGTTTTATGGGTTATTTTACACGTATAATTCGATGGTGATAGTAATTTTACCAGCTGACTTCATTTAAGTGAAGTTAGTGTAAAACTCAGGTCAAGGTCAGGTCACATAAGGCCAAAATTTGAAATTGATGAATATAAAACACATTTTTCTGGACCAGTTTTGCCTCAGAAATGCAGCGGTGACGTTAATTTGTTCGCACTCGGTCATAAATAACATTACAAAAACGTCATGAGTTACCCATACTTTAGAAGCCATAAGTCAGTCAAAAATGGTGATATTGTTTTAACATTTTGTTTAGTAATTTCCCATATTTTTATAATATAATTCACCTTTTTTTAAAATAAATATATTGTTTTAAAAAAAAATTTTGGGGGGCAAAACCAAAATTTAAAACTCCGAGATATCCATTTTGTAGCCCATGCTATTTTTTAAAAATCTTTTGAGGTTTTGACTGCATTGTTCTCAAATTATGACGTTTGTACGATCTGTTACATTTTGGCTGATTTTTTCGTCAAACTCGTGTGTCACCACTGAATGCGCTATATCGCAAAGATTGTTCGACGAAATTGCTTCATTTTTGCACAGAAGGCGTAAAATTGATGTGAGAAAAGTACTTAAAGGGATTATACGGGTTTCCGTCCTGACAGTAAATGCACTCTTTTGCAGTTGTATGAGCTTTAAACACGTTTAAGACATATAACAGGGACCTCAATGCTCATTTAGTCCATTATTTCAGAAATTATCAGCGTTAAAACTTGGGCGTTTTTCGAGACTAGTATCAGATAACGAGTACTTGATCGGCACTACTGTCCACCACTTTTATCTTAAGATAAATTTTAGAGTTTTGAATTATCTGCAAGTCCTACACTGGATCACACAATTATTATGCAATTCAAAACTGACGGGACTTTGTATTACTACACACTGTTTGTTGAGGTTTTGTGTTCTTGTGATTCTCTTTTCTCTGGCCTTAAGCGTTGAGAATTTGGTGGTGGCGTATTAATTTTTTGGCATGAAAATTCATGCAAAATATATAATTTTGTGGGAAAACTAGGTAACTGCTGCTGTCGTTGGAACAAAACATGTTTATTTTCTTTCAAATATTGCTTATTTTACCGGAAATATGCCATACGTGAGGTGTTTTTATTAGCATAAAAGAGATGACTGGCTCTGCCTCAGCCGGTCCTGCAGAAAATACGCGGTGGCATCACCGCGCACTTTGGAATGTCCTTACGTGCAGAAGAGGTCATTTCCAGAAAAATGTGGCTACCGTGGGACTTCTACCACCTTTATAAGTACGTTTTACTATGTAACTCAATTATTCTGGGAAAAACCCGTAAATCCCTTTAAAGTTTCACGTTGATAGCGTTATTTATTTTTGAGCTATTGCGAAAGTTCGTCGGGAGGGGTGGGAGTGGCGTTAAACGTCCCCCAGTCAATGGTGGGTTAATAACAATGAATATTTTGTCTGCTTATCAAACATCTCAACATAATTGTTTGAATGCACAACTATTTATTTTATGAATATTACTGCCCGTTTCTAACTATATAAATGGTCTATGGAAAAACAGAGTAAGTGTGACTGTTCGTGGACAAGAACGAGTGAAATTAAAATCAGTCATCTTTGATCTTAAGTCTGCCCCCCAGTCAAATTTCCTTAGACGAGTCCCTGAAGTGGCGCGTGCATATTTGGAAATGTCAAATACAAAATCCAGACCCATCATACTTAAGTAGCCATTAGTCAGCCAAAACTAAAGATATTGCTTTGAAATTCGGTTTGGGTATTGTTTATACTTCGTTCTCCAATATATATTCCGGTTTTCGAATATGTTTGGAAATTTTGATTTTGTGGATTCTTTTCTCCAATTTTTTTTTGCTCTCGTAAAATCATATAAAATATAAAATCATATGCAAAAACCGGAATATATATTGCGTTTCTGTTATGTTTCTGTTATGTTTATGTATGTACTTGTCACATTGTGACGCCTAATAAATATTGATTGATTGATTGATATTGGAGAACCAAGAATGGACGATGCCCAAACCAAATGTCAAAGCAATATATTGAGTGTTGACTGACTTATGGCTCCCTAAGTATGATGGGTCTTGACTTTGTATTCGACATTTCCAAATATGCGTGGCGCATCTGGCGCTATTTTCGACCAGGCGCGATTCCTACAACCAACGTAAGTTTTAAAAAAACCTCGCGTTTTGGCGTCAAAGTTTATAGCGCTGAATAGTGTGCGTGGAACGCATTTCGACAGTATTTGAGTTATTGTGACTGGGACTTTGATATCGTTGTTTTCCCTTTCCCTGTAAACATGTAGCCAAATAAAATTCACACTTTGTGAATAAAGTTCATATTTTGCATTGGCACGGTCATTTTAAATTACTATAGCTTGGGATGGCTACTTTGGCCTTAGGTCATATCCAGACTCAAGTAATTTCAGGTACCAATTTTAAATCTGACACCCATTTTGAACCATGCTTAGGTACCTATTCCGGTGCATTTTGTGGGTGCTATGAGTAGAGATCTCACAATTTTTAGCATTTCCAACTAGTCAAGATCAGACTCAGCATGAACTCAGCTACAAAAATGTTTGAAAGCGACAAAAGAGGTAAAATTGGGTTTGCTTGTTTTTTACCACTGGCCAGGGGGGGGGGGGGAGGGCATTAGGGGCAAATGCCCCCCACATGAACATCACGGGAATTCAATACAAAGATGTCCCCCGCCTCGCGTGTTCCTCCATTGGCTGTAAGAAGTGATTACCGAGCGGGCGCGAAACGCCCGTGAGGTTTCTCGTCAACTTACTAGACAAATTTACATTTGATCCGGCCCGACCCGGCCTGACCCGGCCATACAGACGCTTTTCGGAAGCTAATAACTTTGCAACCACTGCTCCGATTGAGATCGGGTTTTCACCGTTGGATAAGACCATCAAATTAATTTTGTTTTTGTTAGGGTGCGTTCTCATAGGGATGGTACTACAGCGCGTGGCACACGCAAACGTCGAAATGAACAAAAATAATAATTGATCAAAAAATGACCTTTGATCTAAGCATTAATTTATACGATGAAGCATGCAGCGCTCAGGACGTACTCCCTTTTGACGGATTCGAAAAAGGAGATCATGGACAATGCAATACAACTGAATTCAGCTTTACCAAAGCGCGCCCGCTCTGTCATCGCCCAAAAACGCGTTTTACTGGTAATTAGGGAAAAATCCCCCCCCCCGTCAATGACTTTTGTTTTGAGGACCCGACCCCCCCCCCCCCCCCGCGCCGCTCAACGACGTTTTGCGCTGACGACCTGACTCCAGCCCCCCCCCCCCCCCGGTCAACAACTTCTCGCTGATGAAGCGGAGCGAAATTTTATCCCCCCCCCCATTATCGAACCTTAGATCCGCCAGTGTGTTTAGCCCGTGTTGGGAAACCCCTATCTGCAAGTTTTCTTGACTGAAAAGACTCCAGCCGAATATATTTGATTTTTTTTACCAAGGAATGCGGTGCTTACGAAAGAATGCGGTGCTTACGATAGCCTGGGCAGAGGCTATACAATCAGCCAATCAGCTTGCATGCTGTGCTAGCAAGCGAACCGTCGACCGCCAGTTGACACTTCTCTAATGCGAGTTTATCCTTACGCGAGTACTTTCGAATCTGATTGACTGAGCCATTGTTTTTCTTCTCATTCGCGTGACGTGAGGACGCTGACGCAGAGAGTATGTATATAGTTTTTTTGATAAAATTCATAATTTACGACCTTCTGTCCGGAATCAGCGCGATGCATGGCCATTTTTGACAATATATACGAAATAAAAATATCATAAAATCGTGTTTGGAAAAAATAAAGGTGAACTATTTCCTTTATTAAAGGTGACCTATTTCCTTTCACGCAAAAATAAAGCCACATGAGTTTGGTCCTTGTGTCGGACGGCGCCTCAAACCAAAGTTTTGGCCGAGCCTTTGAACGACCAATGGCTTTCAGAATGGCCGAGAATCTCGAATCTCAAACTGGCACAGGGCCCTCTCGGGCCTGACAACGGCCCTCTTGGATAAGCCTAGGCAATTATCAGGTATTGCAAAGGCTCTCTCAGACTCCTTCTGTCAGGCCTCGTAAGGACCTCTCAGACTAGCATATAGGTAAAGCCTTCCCACACCTGGCAAGGGGGCCTCTTAGACCGGACGATGCCCTCTCAGGTGGATCGATGATCCTTTCAAAGAAGCGGATGTTCCTCTCATACCGACTTAGAGCTCTCAGGCCGGAAAAGTGCCCTCTAAGATCGAGTGAGGGTTCTTTCAAAGTGGTAAACGGCTATCTCAGGGGCGGCATGGGGTTGTCCTCCCAGGCTTGGCAAAGGTTCTACGCATCGGCGTGAATAATCGTTTTCGTTATGCCAGAACAGCAAAGAAGCTGCTTTGGAGGGGCCAAAACCCAAAGTCACACAATTCTAAAAAATCACCGGATTTCGTTTTTTCATGCATGAATAAATAGGTGATATAAAAACAACTTCCCTTCGTAAAAATTGCGTCGATTTGCATTTAAATTAGGAAATGCGCCATGTTTTGGCCGACTTCAGGCGATTTGGGAGGCTGGCCCTTCGGGCTCCTTGGATACGCCAGTGGCCAGAAAATATTGGTGTGGGGGGGGGGGCGAGAGCACTTTTGGGGGGCCGAACTCAACATTGGAGGGGGGCCGAGGACAACTCCAAAAGTATATAAATCGACTATCCCAAAAAAAATCGATCTGGGTGAAAATGACACCTAAATATGAATAATTTTCCACTCTCGCTCCCCATTTTAGGTGTGAATTTTCCACTCCCAACTTATAAATTGTGGGATTGATTCTGACATAAATAGACATAAATATAGACTAAAAGTACATGATTTCAAAGAAAACAACTTCTTTTCATATTCAAAACAGAAATCAGTATTGTACCATTTTCTACATAAGTTTCCACTCCCATTGTCTTTTTTGGATTCGAATTTTCCACTCTGACACCCAAGCAAAAATGGAAGATTGGGACACTGAATCGACATCTATGCCTGTACCTATATATCAAGTAGTCTAAGGGCGGACAGTATTGAGGGGGGAGAGGGCGAGAACACCATTGGAGGGGGGGGGGGGGGCGAACTCAACATTGTGGCCGAGGGTCCCCCCAAAAGTATATAAATCGACTCCTATGCTGATTTTGCATATAAACATTCCTACCGAAAGATATTTCAAGTTCAAATTGATAAGCGTTCCACACTTTTAACGAACTCCAAAGTACTTGGTACCGAATTTCGGTGTTCACCAAAATCCGGTATTGCTTTTTGACGAAATGGTATGGAAAATATGCCTTCCACTCTGTTTATCGTGATTATGTGCCCTACGACCCTTGCAAATTAACAAGCATTGAACAAAAAGGCAACCAAATTAGCAGTTAACTTATGCACGCAACAAGGCCTAGTTAGTGGTTGCGACCCTCATTTTGTTCCCAAATTGGTTCATGTATTTTCAACATTAGGAGTTTTGTTTTGTTTTGTCTTCGGCTGTATATAGCACTAGGTTTAACCTTATCATTACAAATAAACTTTAAAAAAAATAATCATGAAACAATGACAAAATGGCAATAAAATCGGAAGTTCACTTATGCACCCAACGGCGACCTATTTAGTGTCGGCGATTTGTTTAATTGACCAATCAGGGACGTTGTCACGCTTCTTGGCGCACTTACATCATTTCTGGCACTATGACTAGTTTACAAATCAACGTTCAAACCAGAGATAGTGATGGATCTGTTCGTCACCATATTTTAGTACATATTTTTAATTTTCCAAAAGGTAATTTTCGAAATAGAAAAAGTTGTTGTTTCATTTTTAAATTGAGATGCGATCAATTTGGTACCATACATATGCAATAAAATAATGCAGATAAATACATGACAAGACTATTATTTCCCTTTAAAGTAGCTGATGCTTTTTCATCTAGTGATGTCGGCTTTCTTGCACTGTTGCTGATGCTGATGCTGATGCTGATGTTGATGGTGCTGCCTGCCGACTGCTTAGACTGGGAGCATGTCTGGGCCCCGCCGCGAGCCCAGCTGGAGCAGAGCAAGGAGCAGAACCTCAAGGTGAAGATGATGCTGGAAATAACGCTACCCAACAGCGACAATCCGTGTAACCCCGATCCAACATACTCCTCCGCTAATGTGAGTATAACCGCAATGTTTTTTGATTGCACAGCAAATCATCTCTTAGCGAAATCACGTTCCAAGCAAATTCAAGGAAGACGTATGCTACTGAAGTCTAAATTCACTGCACATAGGTGCAAATTGTGCATTGCATCTAGTGATGTCGCATGCATCTTCAATGTTGGTATACAAAGTCTGGATTTACCAGCTTTTGCAACTCAAAAACTCCGCTACGAATTTGTCGACTTTTTCTTCTTTTCTGTCCCACTCATACACCTGAAAATGGTTGATTGGTAGACATTTTAGAGCTAAAATGTCAAAAGTTTCCCGTTTTATAGCTGACTGTTTCTCGGCCGGTGTAGTGTATCCGTCGGTGCCTGTTCAGCGAGCTGTCCGAGCTCGGTCCGGGCTGTCGCCTTCCCTGGATGCCGGTGGAGCTGCCAGTCTGTAGCACCGCCCGCGACTACCAGGCGCTGCTCAACTACACCCGCATGTTCTCACGCACGCATATCGTGTGGAATCAGAAGTCGGAGGAGCTGAAGGCAAACAAGTATTACACAGCTCTAAAAAGGCAAGTATTGAACATCAGTTGCGTCTCAGCTAAACCGCATCGATGGGGAGGCAGTTGTTTCCCAGGTATTATCTCTCGGCGGTTATTAGCTTCCAAAAATGATCGTACCGAGAAATAAAATCAAATGAAAGGACTTCAACAATCGAAAGCTCTCAACAATATACATCTAAAATATACTTTGCCAAGTTCTAAGTTTAGGTATACCAGTTTGCATATATAACAAGGCCAAACGTTATGCGTTTTATTTTTAAACTGAAATTGCAAATGCTTTTCTCATTTCTCACCATGCAAATTGTCTCAAGTACGGCAGCAGCTGATGGAGCCAAAGTTGTCACCCAGCCAATACAACCAAACACAGACTTTGTAGAGCCATAGATCAACAAACTACGTATATAGACATCCGAACACCTGAATGCACATCTTACTGACAATATAAGTGGTCGGCTACGTCGCTTGTGATCGGCTAACAGTGTGTCGCCCGGTGCCAGGATCGCCGCCATCTGTGAGACCCGCTGCAGCCCCCAGTGTTACAAGGAGACCATCACCCTGTCTCTCGCGGACCGGCTCAACGACAAGAAGAACGAGACCTGGGTGGGGCTCAGCATCTCCGAGGGGCTGTATGTCTCCCGTCAGATGATCGCCTACGACTTACAGCAGGTCCGTCTATCTACTTGATGGTCTAGTAGGTTAACTTGTATGTAGACAAGTCCTGGCTTGGTTCGTCAAGGCAAGTGTTAAACGGATTGTTTAGATTTAGTTTGCTGTCTCCACTAAGACTCGTGTTAAGAAAACGGTGATTGTCCATAATTTTGCCATCTCTTTCTATCTATGACACTGTCCGGAATGTATTATGTCATCAGTAACTTGAGTGAAGTGTCTATGTCAGGGTGTGGACGTCGGCGTGGTCGCTAAGGTGTTGTCTGTGCAATGACGTGGAATAAGGGTTTAAATGACATACAAGAATACATAAGACTATTAATCCATCGAAATGTATTTGAATGTCAACATCAATCTCCTCTTCATTTTCGCAATTTTCAAGAGTCACAATCCAGATGCATGAAGCACGCCGTCCGTTTTTGTTTTAAAACTCTAACCGCAAAGACAACTATGGTCACCAAGAGATTCGAACCGGCCCCGCTCCGACGGCGTTAATCTATGTGTACATTTCAGATGATCTCGGACATCGGTGGTATCCTGGGCCTGCTGCTCGGCGCCTCCGCGTTCACATTGTACGAGTTCCTGGAGAGCTGCGTACGTCGCTGCTGGCGGCGGAGCAGCCGGTGGCTCGGGGTCAAGGTTTCGTCAGCTGACCCGCGCGAGGTCAAGGGCAGAGGCGGCGGCAGCAGCGGCAGCCTGGAGACGCGAATCTCAACTGTCAGCGACGGACCGTTGAAACCGCCTACTGACAGCCATGCCAGTACCTATTTAGCGAATATCTATTTAGCGGATGTATGTGATGTGGCAGGTGACGATATCAATATGTGATAACATACTGGGTAGTGGGTGGGCTATGATATTTTGTTTATATTTTGTGATATATAAATCGTCCTATTTCTTTACATTATGCATGTTCACGCTATCAATTATCATGTTATATTTATATTTTATTGTTTTGTCTATTGGCTGTTGATGACCACATATCCATGATTTAACTCTCGCCCTACGGGGGGGGGGGGCTGTCAGGCCCCCTCTGAGGTTTTTCTTGAATAGCTGTTTACACGTGCGGCGCATCTTGCTGAAATTTTCCGTAGAAGAGTTTACAATAATTATACGTATGCTGTGTAATTTTAATTGAAGTTGAATAAGTGTTTTGGGAGATAATCATGTTTTGATGACGTCATGTTGTTAGAAAAAATATAAATATTATAAAAATGGTTGAAAACAGAGTTTTAAAGGAAATTGCAAACGCAATTCACCAAAGATACAAAATGGCATTTTCTTTCAAATAGCAATCTCGGAGTTACAAAATTTTGGGTTTTTGACTCGTTAAATTTAAAAAAAAAATTAAAAGCCCCACAAAAAAAAACATTTTTTCGAAGATGTTTTAAAAACAAACGGAATACATGCGAGAAAACTGAGTATGGAGAATATTCATACCAAATTTTAAAGCAATATATTCATTTTTGACTGAGTGATGGCTCCCTAAGTGTAAGAAACTGATGACGTCATTTTTTTAATAACCTTTTTTGACTTTTGTTGTACAAATACGAACAAATAATTATCTTTTCTGTATTTATGAGCCACAACTGGTCTAGGAACATGCCTTTTTTTAAAACATTTATCAATTTCTAATTTTGAAGTTTTCTGAAGAGCAAAATCGCTGTTCTGGACGTGGTAAATCCGAGGTCATTCACTTGACCTGGAAGGTCACCCGTTGACCTGAAGCCTAAAATCGCATACTGTTAGATTTATCTCATGCCAGGCAACATGCTGGTTGTTACCGCATTGGTCTAAGTTTCTTGGTTTGGAAGTTAACAGGGGGGGGGGCTGTCAGGAGGGTTAAGAGGTCGTTGATCTAGTGTAACATTTCACTGGTCTGTTGTCACGTTTGCTCATGTGCGTTCAGCAGCCATTGCTAAGAAGTCATAGTCGAGTGGAGTGGTACTATTGATATGCATCTGTTTGAAATGTTGGGTGTGCAGCCCTAGATACTTAAGATACGATTTTTGTGATTACTTACAAAGTATGTGTTATTCTATTGCTTTATTTACAAATTTATGTATGTATATTATTAAGATAGGATACAAATATAAAGACAATATGTATCAACGGTCAGGGTGTTTGATAACCATGGAAAACAAGAGCGCATGAGGTGAACAGGTTTTGCCTTTAAAGGGACTGTCCGACCGTCCCAAAAGTTGTCAAATGTACGCCGCTTGTGGTGCACAATATGAAGTAATTGCTGCTGAACACGATTTACATTTGTTTCTCGCAAACAGTGCTCAATTTCATAAAAAGTTGAATTTTAATATTTGGGTTGATTAGGTCATATTGAGCTCTAGAGAGCTACACAGAAATCCTTTACGCTGCCAAAGTATGAGCATAATTATTTCGAGACAATTATGGCGCTTTGAATACAAAACAAACCAACTACCAAACCATTGGAACGCAGCAAATATATCCAACGTTCACCTTAAAACAAGTCGACTATCATTACCAGTTGGGTAAAGAGAGACGACGCTGTCGGTTTGGAGGCCCTATTCAAATACACATGGTCCTTATTTTTTACAGATGTCAAAATCAAACTCGAATATCTTTTTGATTAGATCATTGTGGTTGTTTTAACTGCTACCATACTTAATTTCAATGCCAAGCCATCAAAATGGCTATCTCAACTCAAATATAATATAATGGTAGTCCCTTTAAAGGGAATAGTTCACCTTTAACATGGGGTTTTGGACTGAGATAGCAGATTTGTAGAGCAGATCTAAAAATGGTTTGTGGTGAAAGAATTACCTCTCTACGTTAAGTAATTTTGACACAGGACTAGTGGGCCCGTTTTCATTCCCGCTCTTCCGGGCCACAATCGGGGAATGAACGCTCGACAGAGGTATGGCGTCATACCCACTGACGTCAGAATTGCGTCATACGCAGATTCTGCCGCAAACTAGCCGTGGTATTTATACAGACTTTGGCCGTGGTCATTAGTAACTTTGAAATAGTACAGAAGTAATATAGGTTGTTATTACCAAGGTCTGCTATTACCACCGAGTTGGTTCAGTGACTGGATGCATTGCCGGGATCAGAAGCCAGAATTCCGAGCTTGCGAAATTGTATTGTAAGAAGGTGCAAATCCCAATATAGAAACGGGGCGACCCTGAGTTGAACGCGACGATTTTCTTGGAAGTTCTTGTTTTTGTTGACCTTATACATCATTGATCATGAATCTGATTTTTACACAGGCCAGGTATTTCATGTGTTTGTTGCATGGAAATGCTTGCTTGATTGGTTCTACAGAAGTATAATGAAAATATGGTAAATATTTTACTGCAGCCCATGATAGAAATATGGATATAATATATCTAAATATAATGGGAAATTGTATTAATATCCAGACAATTATGCATATGACACAGAAAGCTAACAGGTGGACATGTTTTGTCATAAAATACTTGATCAGCACCTTTTGATTCATTGTGTAAAATTGCATCTTGCCTAATGAAGCCTTATGATGAAACACTTCCAACTGTGGGTCTGTTCCTGTGGCGCCTCCAACTTCCTCAAAGTTGCTCCAACTTTCAACTGTCCCAGGCGTACACAAGTGTGGGAGGGGGGGGGGCAAATGGACCAATGCCCCCCCCCCCGAAGGTCTGTATGTGCCCCTTTGGTAAACAAAATTAATTAATTTGTGTTTGTTTTTTAGGAAAAAGTTGGGCAATATTCCGCTTTTGCACACCTTTATATAGGTAAATTGAATTAACATTTCAGTTGTAATGGCGGAGTCATTGCAGTTAGTTGAGGGGATTGATGGGTGATACAAAATATTATTGTTAGGTAAGTACTGATAATGTCTCTGTTTTGAGTGCAGTTCTAATGAAATGAGACGTGTAGAATTAGTATAAAATATTTGGTTTTCCTATAAAAAGGTGTGCAAAACCGGAATACGACCAAAAATTGTTGAAAATATGCCCCTCAAAAAATATATTGGGTCAAATATGGTGAGTTTTTTGGGTTGGGGTACTTTATGCCCCCTAAGCAAAAATTGCCCCCTCCTGGAGTGAATCCTGTGTACGAAACTGGCAACTGTTCTATCCTATTCCACAGACAGTTGCAAGTTGGAGCAACTTGGAGGAGGTTAGAGGCGCCACGGGAACAGGCCCTGTCAGCTTTGCCGGGTTGTTTGTCTAATGGGGAAATGGTCATTTTCTTGTAAAACAAGATGCATCAACAATGCAAGTTAACTGCTGTTAAACTGGGCTCGTCATAACCAGTGGCGTACCCAGGATTCACTCTAGGAGGGACAATTTTTGCTTAGGGGGGGCATAAAATACCCACACCAAAAAAAAACTCAGGTTTTGGCCAACTATATTGTAAAAAAGGGCATATTTTCACCATTTAAAAAAAAATATTGATCAAAGGGGCACGTACAGAGTACAGACCTTACCTTACCTTACCTTACTTTACCTTACAGTAATCATAATTTTTTAGGCCTCAAGGCCTGTAGTACCTGCTCTCATCGAGTTCATGATTCCTGGCATGTCTCAGTCAGTGTCAGGTATGCTGAACCTGACGTGAGCCCAATGGGCGTCCAATCTAGCCTTGGAAGGCATTCAGCGAAGGAGCGCAGACCACTTTGGATGGGAGGCCATTCCAATAATTCACAATACGTGTGGCGAAGGCGAATTGTCTGACCCTTGTGGTCGCCGAGGACTTGCGGAGTTTGAAAAGATGGCCTCTAGTTGGACCGTCATGGGGGAATCGCCCTGTTTGCCCCCCCCCCCCCTTGTGTACGTCTATGGTCCTAACCTCATACTTTTCCCATATTCCTACATTTCATCCAAATCTGAAGGTAAAGTTTCATTGTTTGGTTGTGTCAAAATACTGTACTGTTCACACTGTGCATGGTGAAAATCAAATCTTCGGTCACATTAAAATAGCTTACTTTTCCTGCCAATACTTTGGAGTGTTTTAGTGTGTCAATATTGTCTACACTATGATAACATGAAAGTCCACTGTTAGAACCTGACTGAAGTGTACAGCCAGGGAGGGGATGAAGTACAGCCTTGTGGAGAAACTCTATATAACCATCATGAATTATTTTGGCTTAAATATTTATATTGTTACAACAAATTTTGTATTTTAAAACATTGATACATCTACTGTGAAGGACTCTAACACAGCCATCATGTTTTATATTAGTACAGACAATATTTTGTAAGGCTGGGCATGGATCAAACCAGTGTTTGATATTTATATGTATAACACATACATATCTTCCATAGGTGTAGATTTATATACTTTTGGGGTCGCCCTCGCCCCCCCCCCCCCCTCCTCCAATGTTGAGTTCGCCCCCCCCCCCCAATGGTACCCGCTCGGCCCTCCCAATGTTTTTTGGCCGCTGGCGGATCCAACAGGGGGCAAGACGGCCAAGCCTCCCAAACCGCCTGAAAAGGGCAACAAATTGACACGTTTCCTATTTCAAAAGAGAGTATATGCAGCTTTTACTAAGAAAAGCTTGTTTTAAATCCCCTCTTTATGTATAAAGATGCGAAATCCGGTGAATTGTTAATATATTGCCAATGTTCTATTTTTAGGGGATTTTTCCGAAGAAATGTTTTTTTATTGATTTCTTTTAAATTATTTTTGGTGGGGTCAAAAACCAAAGTTTTCACAAATCCGAAAGTCAATTTTGTAGCCCTTGCCATTTGCTATTTTCTGACATTTTGTATTGCATTTTGCTCAAAATATAGAATTTGCATGCTCTCTTAAAGTTTAGCTGTTTTTTTTTAATTCGCCAAACTCGTGTGTAGTAACGTCACTAAATTCGTGATATCTCGATTTTGTTATCGACAAAATTTCTTCATTTATGCACAGAAGACGTACAATTTGTGTAGGAGGGTACCCAAAGTTTAACGTTGATATCGCTATTGGTTTTTGAGCTATTGCGAAAATTTGTCAGGGGGAGATATTTGCCCCCCCCCCCCCCCGTCATTGGCAGGTTAACATTGCCATTTTACTAAGTAAGGGTTCCAAGTAAGGACTCGGGCCTGCTGGCGGATGCAGACCGGCCCAAAACGTTGGTTTGAGGGGCCGTCCGACAGATTTCCAAAACTCATGAGATTTCGTCTGTTTTTAGGCCCCTCTGGCCAGTGACGGCGCCCCTCTGGCCAGTGACGACGCCCCTCTGGCCAGTGGCGGCGCCCCTCTGGTCAGTGACGGCGCCTCTCTGGCCAGTGACGCCAAATGACAAATGACAGTGAGGCCAGTGAGTGACTCCAAATGACGCTGTTTCAAAATGCTTTTTGTTGTTGTTGTGCTTGTGCTATTGCGTTAGCAGTATTATTTGTGTTGACGTCATCATTTGTCGTTCACGTTGTTGTTCACGTCATCACGTTGTTCATGCTCAGTCATTGTTGTGTTCTATGTCGCCATATTGTTTTTTTTTTAAAGGTAATTGTTTTTCTTTTCTTTTCTGCAGGCCGCCAACGTTCAGCCTCCGCAAGAAGGTCGCCGTGATCGACTTCTCGGCTCATATGGGCCGGACTATGCGCGGAACGACGACGGCATTGTGAAGTGAGAACATACCGCTAACCTTTTTATAAATTGTCTTTCTGTCTGTCATCTTTCCTCTATTGCAAAGCACCGGTATGGTCAGCAATGCACGAGGGATTGAGCTAGCCTATTACATCTCAAAATGCTGTTCATGTCATGTAACTAGCTGTGGTCCTTGGTTGTCCGGTTGTCTTCCAGACTGTCTCTCTGTTGTTTAATGTCGTACAACCAAAGGACATAATGGACGTTTTGATGCCTTACCATTATTACATTTACGCCAGGCATTATACCTCGCTTACATCGTTGTTTCAGAACAGTGCGGTGCTTCAAACGGGTGTCGGACTCCTGCATCGTGACGCCCATCAAGGTGCCAAAAACCTTTCTGCACGTTCGCCCGATTCTGGCTAAGATCGTGGCGATGCGGGAAACGGCGGGGCATCTGCGGCCCCATCGTTCACCAAGACGATCCCCGCCGGTCGAGTGGGCCGTACGGCCATCGGGCTACAGGCCCAGATGAGTCGAAGGAGACTCTCGGCAGCAGCTGGGCAGAGCACTCCCGCTTTAACGACAGCGTCCAGTGAAGCTGGAAGCGGGGGGGGGGGGGGTCGACCTGGTATGTGGTGATCAGGCACGTTGCCAGGATTTTTCTCAGGAGTGGGGTGGGGCACGTCGGTGATAGAAACAAATTTCGCTCCTCAGACATATGTGGGGGGGGGGGGGGTCGTCAGAGAATCTAATTTTATCTAGTGTAAATATATTTTCCTCCGGGGGGGGGGGGGGGGCGCAGGGCCCCGGTAGCCACCCCCTTGTCTACGTCCCTGGTGGTGATCAGCATTGCTTCGTGGTGCCAGTGTTGCTGGATTGAAGCACCGGCTATGACACCTGTATAGTATACAATGTATATAATATAATACTCATCCAGTACATCATTTGAACATAGAACTTGGTGGCTTGCAATGTGTTTACAGTACGCACATGAGGAGGGAAGAGCGTTTCAATTTACCTATACAATAACCATGTGTACAACATGCGGTAGCTTTTCGCGACGCCGGCACTGTCCAACACCTTACGGCGTTGTGCACCTGAAAGACGGGTCGCACGAAACTTGGACGTGGCACGAGAACGAATTTATATATTCAGATATTGCATTCAATCACATAGTATATTGCACTGTACATCCTACCGCTGAGTGTTAGATCTTCTTGTTCCTGGTTCACCACAGGGAATACTCTGTGCGGAAGTATGAACGTTACATTCACAGTATATCCGTACAAAAGGTATTAAAAGCCAACAAAGTTGCTCGCGCTCCTAGTCGCACAGACTGCGCAGTCAAGAGCGAACGCACACAGCGCCGCCACCGGGCTTGGCTAAATCTACATAGGAGTTGCTCCGCGAGACAGGTCCACGATCCGCTGTCGCCACAGCCAGACTGGTTATTGATTAGACTCTGATTGCATCGATTATAATCGTTCAATCAAAATCCCTGAATCAAAGAAGAATCGATTCACCACCGGATTGTTTTATTCATGAATCGTGATTGAATCAAAACTCGCATAGAAACAAGGCTGTTTAAATCAAAAAGGTTGTGCCATGCTATTTCAATGGTGAATCAAACGGATTTGATCAAAAAAATGTTTTTATTCTTTGAATCGGAAATAATCATTTCTCAAAATGCTTATCCATGAATCAAACGGTGACTGAATCATTTATATTCCAAAATGAATCGTGATTGAAACCTTCCAAATACGGTGAATCAATAACCAGTCTGGCCACAGCATCAAATGCATCGCTGGCACGGCGCCAGCGACGTGCCGCCCGTAACATCCTCCACACAAGAAGAAGAGAGGTTGACTACTCTCGAACGAAACTTAAACTGCTGACACACAGTCACACACAAAGATGAATTCCTAACTTCCTTCCTTACATGTCGTCTCAAAACAAAAACTTCAACTAGGCCAGGCACAGGCACGTAGCCAGGATTTCGTCCAGGGGGGGGGGGGGACGGTGCCTCGAAAGAGCCCCTTCCCAAGCGTTGAAAGCCCCCCCCCCCCCAAAAAAAAACTCATGAAAAGGCACGTTACAAGGCTGAAAAATGCAGTATGGCAGGTATGGCATGGGCCATACCAACGTTTAGGAGCTAAAGTTAGAAAACTGCCACATCAACTTTGGAACCAGCGACACATTTGGAATCAGCTATACCAACTTGCAATGGCGCGAAAATTTTAAGTATTATGCCCTGGGTTGCTTTCTCATCAATGCGTCGCATTTCGTATGGTGCGGACCTCCAAAATTGCTATATTGTGCGGGGAAAAGTGCGGGGAAAAGTGCTAAAGTGAACTATTTTGCCCAATAATATAGGAAAGTAGCAACAAAACACATAAATGCGCCGAGAAACTGACCGATTTTTTTCCTAACCCGCATATAATTGAATTTGTAGTTAAATTGCGCCGCGGAGCGGCGCGAAAATTTTGAGTGTTATTCCCTGTACAACTGGCTTACTATACAGGACGGCTTACTATACAGGACAAAATAAAATCGGATCTTTCGGGTATATTGTAGCACCCTGACGAAGGGTGTTACAATATACCCGAAAGCTCCGCTTTTAATATTTGTATTGTGGAGTAAGTCCTCTTTGTATTTAAATTTCATCTGGGATCTCTATGTCCTTTGACCCTTCCGGTCTCACCAGAGACTCCTCAGACCTTCCAAGAAGCCCCTCTTGTGTGTCAAGGGGCCCATTCGGCCTGTTCAGAGGTCCTTCCGACCTGGCCAGCGACTGCACTGGCTGCTTTGTCGCACTGCCCACATGCTCAGGAACAGGGGCGGCGGATTGCGGGGCGCAGGGTACCCAAAATCCCCCCTCAAATGAAAATCCTGGGGAGGGGAAGGGTCATGTTGCCCCCAGATTGAGCAAGCTAAAATCGGGGGGGGGGGGGCAAAACTACCCTTTTCCCCCCAGGATTTTCGACTGTGGGAAATGTTGGATACCCTGCCCCCGCAATCCGCCGCCCCTGCTCAGGGGCCCATCCGACCTGCCCAGGGGCCCCTCCAGTCTGGCTAGGAACTCATCCGGCATGTTCAAGGGGCCTTCCGACCGGCCCAGGGACCCTTTCGATCTAGCCAGGGACTCTTCTGGTCGGCCGACTTGCCCAGGAGCCCTTCCGATCAGCCCAGCGACTCTTTTGGTCGGCTTGCGCTGGCTGCTTTGTTGCCCTGCCGACATGCTCAATGAGCCCTCCGACCTGCCCTGGAGCCCCTCCGTGCTGGCCAGGGGCCACTTCGGCATGTTCAGAGGCTCTTCTTACCCGCCCAGGGGTCCTTTCGGTCTGGGCAGGGGCCCCTCCGATCTGCGCAGGGGCCCTTTTAGCTTTACATGGGCCCTCTCGTCTCTCCAGGAGCCCTTTAACCTTCTAAGGGGCCCTTCCGACATAGCAAGGGACTGCGATGGCTGCTTTGTCACCTTGCGACATGCTCAGAGGGCCCTCCGACCTGCCCTGGGGCCCCTCCGTGCTGGCTAGGGGCTCATTCGGCATGTTCAGGGGCCCTTCTGACCCACCTAGGGGCCATTTCGGTCTGGTCAGGGCCCCTCCGAACTGCACAGGGGCCCTCTGGTCTGTCCAGGGGCCCTCCAACCTGCTCAGGGGCACTTATGACCTGGCAAAGGACTGCGCTGGCCGCTTTGTCGCCCTGTCGACATGCTCAGGGGCCTCTCAACCTGCCCAGGGACCCCTCTATGCTGGCTATGGGCCCATTCGACGTGCTCAGGGGGGGCCTCTGACCCGCTCAGTGGCCCTTTCGGTCTGGCCAGGGGCCCCTCTGACATGCACAGGGCTCTCTTGAACGTCCAAGAGGCCCTCTGGTCTTTCAGAGAGGGCCCTGGTGGCCCTAAAGGGCCTCTGAGGTCATCTAAACTCTCTAAAGACCACGCTTCGTGTAGTAAAAAGCCTATGATACCGCGCTTCGCGCGGTCTCGTCGGCCCTTTTCGGCGCGCGCAGCGCGCCGAAAAGGGGCCTCCAGGGGGGGGGGGGGGGCGGCCGCCCCCGCCGCCCTCCCCTTGGCTACGTGCCTGGCCAGGCACACAGCACATGAACACAACCAAATTACGCAAACTTCACGGCGAGTAGCGGGGGGGGGGGGGGGGGAGGGGGCAGGCTCGACTGCCTAACGCCACAGGAAACCTACACTGATTCGTCTGCGCTGTCATCAAGCATCACATTAACGTCTAAGTTGTATTTGCAATCAATGAGAATGCAATGCGAGTTCCGAAAAACAGACGTTTCGAGAAACATTTATAAATATTTAAATTCTAAAGATATTTAAGTCAAGCAATCCCAATCTGCTTCATGCAAACCTGGTGCCGATTGTGATTGCTTGACTTAAATATCTTTATAATTTAAAATGTATAATTAGCACTGACGAAGACGCTCTGTTTGTCGAAACGTCTGTTTTTTTATGAACTTTCATTTCATTGTCATTGATTGCGAATACAATGATCATGTCTGATACATTACCGTCTAAGTCAGCTACACTTGACACGGTGCTACATCCGTCCGGGGTTCAGCTCACACTGACTGGGTGCTCTATCTATATATCTATGCTAAATGTTAAATCAATACTAAATGCCAGACTAGGACACCCTACAGCACGCCGTCTTGAAGTTCTCCGAACCCCCGGTACTGGCCCCTGGGGTCGAGCCACTTGCGTCGGATGGCCATGATTGGAGGTGGAGGTGGGGGATCCGTGCCTGCGGTGGGTACCGGCCAAGCTGGCCTCCACCTCCCACGCGAGGGCTGGGTACCGCACCAATATGTCCTTGAGGACTGTGGAGGTGCGCTGCGTGGCCTCTAGCTGTGACACAAGGTCCTGATGACACAAACATAAAACATGCATAAATACTTATTCCATCTTCCCGTGAAGGGCTGCAGACAAGCATGTTGATACAATGTTCAAATGGCAGTCTATAGGATTGCTGAAGTGTTGTCCATTTATTCATTAAAAAAATACATCTTACAGCATTCTATATTATTACTAAACCAATAAAGCTTGAACCTAAAGGGCCAAAATATTATATGGAAGTATTGATAGTGCATATGACAACCATGCATGACAACGTTTTACTGGATTGAAGACCATTCTTGCTTGCAAATGAAGAAACACATACATTCCATTGAATAACATGTTGTATGTGTTTTTTCCCATTTGTGTGGCAGCATTGCAAACTTCACATACTTTGTGAATTGTCATGGCAACACATCTTGTCCATGAGCACATATAATGATACTGCTCCAGGCTCCTGCATCCTGGGCTAGGCTCAAAATCACTGTGTGATCATGAACAACAAATGCTGGCAGAAAAACAAAACAAAAACATTGCACACATCAGTCATAGTAACAATTACGAGCTGACATGCTAAGCTCGTTGATGAAGCGAAGTGGTAAATCTTTGACAATAGAAATCATAATGAAACATAATAGATGAGTAACTGAAGTTTCTAACTACAAGAAGAGATAAAGAGCAACAAATAAATATGCTACATACTCACTCAGCAGGCTCCTAGAATTGCTTTGTAGCTGGGGAGCAGATTGGACAATTCTGACTAAAAATAAGTATAAAAAGTGGAAAAATTAAACCAAAAAGCATATGTACCAGGCTTTATCACCCAATTACCTGCTCACCAAAATTAGTTATTATCTATGCCAATGCTTACCAGTCTTTCCATCCACAAGCTGTCCCTATAATTACATCCATAAATCAGTATCAGGTTTCCAATTATTTAATGCATTGTAAAATAAGGAGTGGAAAATTCACAGTAAAACTCAGGAAAAAGAGTGGAAAAATAGTATCCATAGGGTGTCATTTTCCCACCCAAATTTCCCAATGCTAGGATGCTTCACTTGTGGCGCTTCGCTCCCCTGCTTCTCTTCATGCAGCTTTTGGTTGTACCTAAAATGGATATGTAAGGTAGTCAGAAATATCAGGAATATCATATATCAGGAAACATTGATAATCAGTTGGACAGATTACCAAAATTTAAAGTGCAATTTGCATGCAAGAAATAAGATTAAAAACATCCACACTAACATGTACCTATGTTAGCCACTACATCATGTAAGGATACATGTAAGGATATCATATTTTGTCACATCTTTCTAGCAGTTGTTGTTGTTGTTGGGTTAGGGCTCCTTCTAGCAGACATTTCATGCTATCTCATTATTGATAATATCAACACACTAAAGCTCTGGTGTTTTACTGCATGTATCGTATAAGCTCAGCTGTGATGGGTACACATTTATTGTAAACTGTGTAAGGGCCATTTGGTGAAAGAACCAGGTATGTACAAGGAAGGATACATAGGTATAGCTGATTCTTGGAGTACATTATTAGTATGCATTCACATGATAATAATAAAAAGGAAACCATGTACAGGCAGGCCTTGACAAGACTGCTACAGACTGATCAAGCAACCTCATCCTATCCACTCATACCGTAAGACTCACAAAACATTGCTTCACTTTAGGATAACTGATAACTGGTAACTGGTCCAGGCAGAGTTGAAGATACCAAATTTTTTTGTGTGGTATATGAGACATCTAGTTATCCTGTATGTACCTACAAATGCGAATAAATAGTTCAGAACAAACAGTTGTAGAGCATAACACGTTTTGTTTTGTTCTGTTTATTTTGTATGACGTCTCCATTATCGTCTCTGGTAACGCGTCATATTTTGGTTACAAGTACGCCGTTATTGTATGCAATTGCTTCCATATCCAAGCTACCATATGCATGACGTCATGCATTATCCTGAAGTTTTTTATGGCCATGAAGGGGAAAAGAGAAACATGTCCATTTATCAACGGATATCCATCTATCGTCCAAACAAATGTCCTATTCGTGATTTCAGCTCAATATCAGTATAGCCAATTTTTAAGACATTTTTCAAGGTGACCTATTCCCTTTAAAGGGAATGTTTCACCTTTCTGAAAGTTGTCAAATATACGCTGGTTGTAGTAGAAAATATGAAGTTAGTACTGCGGAAACGATGGTGATATTTTTTTCTTCTCTCGAAACTAAACTTCACTTAACTTCTAAAGATTAAGTTTTCAATATTTGGTTTGATGACGTCATATTGAGCTATAGACCGCCGCTGATTGGCTGACAAAGTGGGATTGGCTGAAAAAGTGTCGGTCAGCCAATCAGCGGCTGCACCAGGCCGCCTGGAGTCATTTTGCAAATGGTAAATTCAATTGCTTAAAAACGGTTAAGTTTTGGGAAAAATGACTTTAGTAATTTATACATTTCAATAACGGCCCAAGCTAATGGCTATCTCAGTTTACAACTAATACAAAGGTGAAACATTCCCTTTAATAACGAGATAAAAATGCGACAAGTTGTAAATCATGAGCAGGGGCATTCCACAGTAAGACAAACAGTGGGTACCGTCCGACCATTTTTAATTTCCTTAAAAAGTTGTGCATTGGGGGTTTCAAGGGCGGGGAATTCATTGGTGGTGACCAAAAAATTTCCAAAAAAATATTTTCAAAGATGCGGCCTTCCAAATTTCCCCTAGGAGACTATGCAGGCCTAATTTTGACGACCAAATAACTCCGAGACTAAAGAGGCGATTTTGATACACTTTTTGTTTTGTTTGGATTAGGATTAGTCAATGAACAGTTTGGCAATCTCGGATTTTCGATTTTCAATTTTGTTTCTCACGTGACCTCGTGACCTGCAATTTGCGCCGTGACCTTGACCTGTTGGAAACTGAAATACAAATTTCGTCTGATGGCGATTTTAGTTCCATTGATGTCTTTTCGTATACAAAATATAAAAAGTGAGGTTCGACCTGTACAAACTACTTTTGAGCTTTGCTGACACAATACGCTGTTTGGGTACGTTACGTTGTATTGGCCTGGTAGGTCATATGGCGACCTGATGTCGGTGTAACAGGCACCAACCGAGAGGTTTCGTCGTCAGGAGTCACGCTGGACTTTCTTTCGAAAGCGTATGTCAAGTAGAAGTTATGGACGGACAGGTGCCAGAACAGCGTATTTTGTCGGCATCGCAAGCTCAAAAATAGAAACCCACTTTTTGTATTCTTGTTTTGTACGAAAACACATCAATCAAGCTCAAATCGTCATCAGACGAAAATGTTAATTTCAGTTTTCAACAGGTCAATGTCACGGCGCAAAATGTTGGTCACGAGGTCACGTGACCACAAAAAAAATCGAAAATCTGTGATAGCCAAATTGTTCGTTGACTAATCCCGATCCAAACACTTTTTAAAAATTAAAATAGCTGCTTTAGTCTCGGGAGTTATTGGCCGTCAAACTTAGGCCTGCACAGTGACATTGGGAAAGTTTCGAAGGCCGTATCTTGGATATTATTTTTTTTAGGGGGGATTTGTTTGATCACCACCAATGAATTTACCACCCTTGAAACCTCGAGTGCACAACTTTTCAACAAAATTAAAAATGGTCGGACGACAAATTTGAAAATTTTGGGTTGTCTTACTGTGGAATGCCCCAGCATTATAAGGCCTGCAATTTATATAGCAAGCTAATTTTATAGTCAGCTTATTTATATAGCCAGCTAATTTATATAGTCAGCTTATTTATATAGCCAGCTAATTTATATAGCCAGCTAATTTATATAGCCAGCTAATTTATATAGCCAGCTAATTTATATAGCCAGATAATTTATATAGCCAGCTAATTTATATAGCCAGCTAATTTATATAGCCAGCTAATTTATATAGCCAGCTAATTTATATAGTCAGATAATATATATAGCCTGCTAATTTATATAGCCAGCTAGTATATCATCATCACCATCATGTATTCATATGGCATCCGTAGAAAAACGGCTTTTCAGCACAAGAGTCATTTTACAAACACATATTGCAGTAGTATACTTTAAATGAAAAAAATAAAATACACAAGTATTGCGCTATTAAAAGAGGTAAAACATTGAGTCATACGCATCATCACATTCATTTACCCGCTGCCAGCCACTTTCGCATCCGTGTGCGAAACCCCCTCACTGTGCCGGCGTCTCGCACGTCACTCGGCGCCCCATTCCACCCGGCCACAACACGGAAGCTGAAAGAGCGTCGAGCGAACTCTGTGCGGACTCGGGGCAACTGTAGAATCCCCGCTACTGAGCCTCGGGTTTCTCTTACGGACAAATGTTGACGATACTGCAGCAGATCCCGCAAGTACGTTGGTGCATGTGCGCTGTTCAGAAGACGATGCACCATTACAAGGTCTCACTTGGTGACAATATGATCAACTCTCGGCCACCCGAGTTCACTCAGGTGAGGTGTTATATGCTCATGGCGACGGCAGCATTTCACGATTCGGGCCCCGTAGTTAACCCGCGCATTGCAGGGGGTTTGCGCCGAGCACCAACTGCAGAGGGGGGGGTTGATTTCCGCCCCCCTGAGATCTAAAAAAACTACGTAACATAGCGACAAGAGGAAAACGGCATCTGATAGCTTAATACAATTTCTATCGAAAGTATTGCAGTAATTTTTAGGTCAGGTCAAAATTGAGGTCACTAGAGGTCATCAAAGATCAAATTTTCCAGTTTTTTCCCTGTTTTAGGACTTCGCTCCAGAAATTCCCATATATCTCGAAAACTATTCTAGCTAGACACAAACAGAAAATATAGATAGGCAGCCATTGCAATTTGCAATCGACAAGGTGTACTAAAATTTGATCTCAGGTCAATATTTGAGGCTCCAGAGCTCACAAAAGAAAAAAATACTGTTTTTTTGCAAAACCGTTTTTCGCTACAAACTTTTTACCTAATTAAGATAACAAAAAACTGTTTACGCCATTGTGTTTGCCTTGTCAAGGCATTTTTAATGATATACATGGTGTTTGTGTTAGGTCAATGTCAAAATTTGACTTCAGGTCACGTGGCCTTGACCTTAGGTCAGTACCAAAGTAGATCATGATGCACATAGGGAGACGTGTCTCGACGAGACAAACACATTGTTGTCCGTTTTACTTTTATATCTTCATTATGTCGCGAGTTATTGACAAAAAAGTGATGGTAACCTCGGATGACCTCAAATGACCCCATAGGGGTCACTGAACAAAACTTACACTTGGATCATCAAGCATATCCTATAATTACATGATCCAGAAGTAATTGGACTAATATCATGCATATCTTTGAAAAAGGAAGCATTTAAATATTTCCCCATTGACTTATTATGGGGAGGTCACGAAATTGACCTGATCTTAGGTCACCGATATCAAAATTCCGAGACAAACGAATTGTAAGTACTTATTCCCTCATGACACCCTGTAAGTTTCAAACTGATTGGTAAGAAACTCTGGCTTTGGCACAAATGCAAACGTTTTTGGAGGTGGGGTCACTTGACCTGGTCTGGTGATCAAAATAAAATCCCCCCCCCTGCAGTGCGCGGGTTATTGATTTGTAACACGTTTGCGTTGTGGTGCGTTGCAACCCGCCCAAACGGTTGCGCATTTGTATTTGTATTTGTACTTCGTTTAAAGAACACTCCACAGCAGCAGTGGCTTTTCAGGCTCCGAGTCATGTGCAGGGTTCCAGAGTCAAAAATGAAGGTTAGCGTAGAATACACAAACATACACATTTGCGTACACACGCACGCGCACACACACTCAGGCACACATCTGCCGTTTCAATGCTCGTTGAAAACGCTGCCCGTTGAGAGTAACCAGATCGGATGACAGCTGGTTATGCAGCGCCGGCGCTCTCGAGCAAAAGCGCCGTCTCCCGGCCTCGGTTCTGGACCGAGGTACGTGGAGCAGACCGTCCTGCCTGGTTGTACGTTGCCGTACGTCCGAGTTCAAACGGAGGACGGCTGCTAGGGAGTCGGGTTTTCCCCTCTGGAGCACCTTGTGGGTCAGGCAGAGAGTTGAATAGTCCGTAAGCTGCTGGGCTTCCAGCCAGCCCAGTCTCTCTCGCAGGTCCGTAACATGATCACATTTTTCCTACCAAAGATAACTTTGGCAGCGAAGTTCAAGACTTTCTGTATCTTAGCTATGTTCTTTTTGAGCCGTTACCATAAACTGATATGCAGTAACGGACCCGCGAGAGAACCAGGGCTGTTACAAGTGAGGTGATGACACCCTGTGGCACTATGTGACGAACGTGTGACAGACCTAGAAGTGTTCCAGTGCAGCGGCGGCTGACGGCACCCACGTGGCTGTCCCATGTCAGGTTTTTGTCGAAAATTATGCCCAGATTTTTTACCTCGTTACAAGGGACGAGGTTTGTGTCACGAAAGGTGACTTCAAAATTTGGAAGGTTGCGCAAATTTTGGCGGTTTCCGAAAACAATGAGTTGTGTTTTGTTCGCGTTGACCTTGAGGGCGTTCGCGCAGAACCATTGGGCCAAAGATGCCAGCGAGTTTTCCATGCTGGAGATGAGCGCTGGGAGTTCGCTCTTTTTGCCAGAGACCAACACCTGGGTGTCGTCAGCGTACTGCAACACCTTGGCGTCGGCGGAGTGCAGTGGTAGGTCGTTTGCAAACACGAAGAACAGTAGCGGCCCGAGAGCTGAGCCCTGGAACACCCCCATGGTGTTCGGGAGCGGGGGCGAGACTCGCTCAGTGCCACCACTGTCACGCAGAGACACACTCTGCGTGTGGCCGCGGAGGTACACCTCAAACCATTCCGTGTCAACACCGTACAAGCTCAGCTTGTTAAGAAGTATGATATGATAAATAACGTCGAAACACTTGCTGAGATCTATCAAGCAGAGAAGTGAGATCTCCCCGCTGTCGGTGGCAGTGAGAATGAGGTCGGAGACAGTCACCAGCGCGGTTTCCGTCGAGTGGTGTGGTCGGAAGCCGTACTGGTTGGGAGACAGGAGGTTGTTTGAAGAGAGGTAATGATAGAGCTGTCGTTGAACGACTCGCTCCACGACCTTGGAAATGATGGGAATGATAGAGATCGGACGGAAGTTAGTGGGGTCAGACGGGTCGCCGTTTTTGCAGATAGGGTGGATAAGGGAGTGTTTCCAGGAGGATGGATAGTCTGATTGGATTAGACAGGTGTTGATGATGTGCAAAATGACGTCGCCGACAGCAGGGAAACCAGCCTTCAGAACTCGGACACATATACCATCCGCACCACGAGCGGGTGAGTTCCTCATGCAAAGCAGCGTACAGGTCAGAGTGTCAAGATCGATGGGTAATACAATAAAAGCACAAGCACCGACCCGGGGTAGACGGCATGGTACCCGAGGGGCCGCGCTCTGGCCCAGGTCCGCCACTTCAGCAGCCCCTCGCGGTCCGACGGACGCGAAGAAGTGGTTCAGTTCCTCACTGGACAGCTGAGGCTGCACCGGTGTACCAGAGCGCTTACCGCCCACCACGCTCCGTATGCTCTGCCAGACAGAGTGCGGCCCGTGCTCCCTGATCCGGGCCTCTATACTCTCGCGAGTGTCTCGGCGGATGGCAGATCGGACGGCGCGGTTCAGGTCTCGGTATTCAGTCGAGCTCTGCCAGTTGGTACGCAGTGCGGCATGGCGGCGAGACATGAGGTCCCCGGTGACAGCCGAGATGGGAGGGGCGGCCGGGTTCCAAACGCGAACAGATCATATCGGCGCATGTTTGTTGAGTATGGGCACAAATATACATAAACCGACATCCCACTTCTCAGACACGGTTGGCAAGCTAAAAACGCTGCCCCAGTCCGCACAGTACAAGTCAGAGAGGAAAACATCCCGGTGAATTCGCTTCAGACAGCGCGACTGTGTCAGTTAATGAGTAGTTAATGACGTATTTATTTGAAATGTTTTTGTTTTTGTTTTTAATGACCAGCTCCGAACAAATAAACGTCACCACTGCATTTCTGAGGCAAAACTGGTCCAGAAACATGCCTTTTGTATTTACATTGATCAATTTCGAATTTTCACCCTATGTGACCTGACACCTTGACATGAGCTAGACATTAACTTCACCTAAATGAGGTCAGATGGTAAAATGACTATCACTATCGAATTATGCTTGTAACATAACCCATACAACATATGTCGCATGACTTTCGTAGATATTTTGCGCATAGTGACCTTTTGTGACCTCACCTTGACCTTGAACTTTGCCAAAAAAATCTCACTTCAGCACATGCAGGATGTGTAGTATACCTATGAGAGCACTTTGGGTGATCATGGTTGCAATGGAAGGCTTTGGATGGAAAGTATGGCCCATAAACTCAAATACCATCGATTTTAACCTTTGACCTGACCGTTACCTGACATGTGCAATTTTCTAGTATTATTTATATGCGTCTCATTAGGAGCTTTCGAATGCCGCCTTGCGCGTCTAGCTGCGACCGTTGGTTCGGAAGATAACCAGCCCCCCCCCCCCCCCCCCAGGCAATGGCGTTCGACTGAGACCCCAGTCAAGGGCGTGTAAGTATTTAAAAGCGTTGATATTAAAAGGCAGTGAAGCGAAGCTATCAAGTTCTGTCGGAAGAACCTAATTGAATAATGCTGGAGCGGTCGAATATTGTGCAGTGTGCACGGTGCAGAATGAGTGGCCTCAAGTGCATTTGAAACTCTGAAATGCTTCGTTACGGCGCTCATGATACTGTATCGCATTACTCCACGGTGCTGCGGGTCAGACGCCTACCAGGCGACTACGGGTCAGCAGCCTACCAGGCGACTACGGACCAGCAGCCTACCAGGCGACTACGGACCAGCAGCCTACCAGGAGACTACGGGCCAGCAGCATACCAGGCGACTGCGGGCCAGCAGCCTACCAGACGACTGCGGACCAGCAGCCTACCAGACGACTACAGACCAGCAGCCTACCAGGCGACTGCGGGCCAGCAGCCTACCAGACGACTGCGGACCAGCAGCCTACCAGGCGACTACGGACCAGCAGCCTACCAGGCGACTACGGACCAGCAGCCTACCAGGTGACTACGGATCAGCAGCCTACCAGGCGACTACGGACCAGCAGCCTACCAGGCGACTACGGACCAGCAGCCTACCGGGTGACTACGGACCAGCAGCTACCAGGCGACTACGGACCTGCAGTCTACCAGGCGACTGCGGGCCAGCAGCCCTACCAGACGACTGCGTGCCAGCAGCCTACCAGGCGACTGCGGGCCCAGCAGCCTACCAGGCGACTGCAGACCAGCAGCCTACCAGGCGACTGCGGGACAGCAGCCTATCAGGCGACTGCAGACCAGCAGCTACCAGGCGACTGCAGACCAGCAGCCTACCAGGCGACTACAGACCACCAGCCTACCAGGGCGACTGCGGCCAGCAGCCTACCAAGGCGACTGCAGACCAGCAGCCTACCAGGCGACTGCGGGCCAGCAGCCTACCAGGCGACTGCAGACCAGCAGCCACCAGGCGACTTGCGGACCAGCAGCCTACCAGGCGACTGCAGACCAGCAGCCCTACCAGGCGACTACGGACCAGCAGCCTACCAGGGCGACTACAGATCCAGCAGCCTACCAGGCGACTACGGGACATCAGCCTACCAGGCGACTACGGGGCAGCAGCCTACCAGGCGACTACGGGCCAGGCAGCCTACCAGGCAACTACGGGCCAGCAGCCTACCAGGCGACTACGGGCCAGCAGCCTACCAGGCGACTACGACCAGCAGCCTACCAGGCGACTGCGGACCAGCAGCCTACCAGGCGACTGCGGGCCAGCAGCCTACCAGGCGACTACGGACCAGCAGCCTACCAGGCGACTACAGACCAGCCAGCCTACCAGGCGACTACGGGCACAGCAGCCTACCAGGCGACTACGGGCCAGCAGCCTACCAGGCGACTACGGGCCAGCAGCCTACCAGGCGACTACGGACCAGCAGCCTACCAGGCGACTGCGGACCAGCAGCCTACCAGGCGACTGCGGGCAGCAGCCTACCAGGCGACTAGGACCAGCAGCTACCAGGCGACTACGGACCAGCAGCCTACCAGGCGACTACGGGCCAGCAGCCTACCCAGGCGACTACGGGGCCAGCAGCCTACCAGGCGACTACGGGCCAGCAGCCTACCAGGCGACTACGGACCAGCAGCCTACCATGCGACTGCGGGACCAGCAGCCTACCAGGCGACTGCGGACCAGCAGCCTACCAGGCGGACTGCTGGGGCCAGCAGCCTACCAGGCGACTGCAGACCAGCAGCCTACCAGGCGACTGCAGACCAGCAGCCTACCAGGCGACTACAGACCAGCAGCCTACCAGGTGACAACGGGGCCAGCAGCCTACCAGGCGACTACGGGCCAGCAGCCTACCAGGCGACTACGGGCCAGCAGCCTAACAGGCGACTACGGGGCCAGCAGGCCTACCCAGGCGACTACGGGCCAGCAAGCCTACCAGGCGACTACGGACCAGCAGCCTCCAGGCGATACGGACCAGCAGCCTACCAGGCGACTACATACCAGCAGCCTACCAGGCGACTACGGGTCAGCAGCCTACCAGGCGACTACGGGCCAAGCACCCTACCAGGCGACTAACGGACCAGCAGCCTGCCAAGCGACTACGGGCCAGCAGCATACCAGGCGACTACGTACCAGCAGTCTATCAGGCGACTACGGACCAGCAGTCTATCAGGCGACTACGGATCAGCAGTCTATCAGGCGACTACGGACCAGCAGTCTATCATGCGGACTACGGACCAGCAGCCTACCAGGCGACTAGGACCAGCAGTATATCAGGCGACTACGGACCAGCAGTATATCAGGCGACTACGGACCAGCAGCCTACCAGGCGACTACTCGAGTCGAAAGCTACCAACGCCGAAGCGTTTTTAGGTGACGGATATGTATTTCCCCCTCCTTGCTCCACAATATATGAGATATTGTCCAGTGTAACGAACAGTAGAGCCCACTATGACAATCACTACGTGGCTCAGCTATCCACCCGTTACATAAACGGTATTATTATCTCTAAGACTTAAGGGAATATTCGACCTTAACATGGGGTTTGAACTGAGATAACAGCATTGTAGCTGGGATATAGAAATCATATGATCCACGGTTCGTTTTTCAAAACTCTACCTCAACGGCTCTAGAGCAGATTTGCGAACGAACCGCCGAGTTTTATACCAGATTGGAGTTTATACCAGATTGACGGTGACGTCATAACATTATAGCCAGTATTTTATGTTAAAGTCAACCGACATTGGCTCTATTTCGCCAAAACTTGGTGAACTGACGGCTGCGTAGTTTGAATTGTAATATTGCGATCAGTCAAAACCCCGAAAAAGCAAGCAGGGA
>JAXIVJ010003147.1:0-2500 GCA_036785665.1 Chirona hameri
CAAGCTTAACTGCCGATGTCAATGCACTTTTTTTCAAATGATTGTTGATTGTTTATAAAAAAATTGGCACATATTCGCAAAAGATAGAGTGCAGGGAACATATTGCATACCTTCATGATAAATAACAATGCGTAGGGAGGATAATTTACTGAATTCGCTACCGAGTACTTGCTGAGTACCAACCGATATAAGCAGTGTGGATCGCTTATCGGTAGGGAACTGGCAATATCTTTTGGTAGGAATGTTTATATGCAAAATGTGATGAATTTACATCATATTTTGGCCTCGTCTATCGATTTCAGGTGCTAACTCCATTTTTGTGGAAAAAGGTGATTATCTCCCTTTATCCCTCGCCAGTGCAGGAGGTGGATGCCCCCCCCCCCCCCTCTGTTTTTTTTCGGGAATAACTCGCGTAAATGTCAACCGATTGCGATGAAACTTTAGTACCATACTTTTGAACAATTTGACACAACTTCTGAAAATTTTGAACTTCTAACTCCCATGACCCGTCACCTATGACTTTTCTTCAAGGTCATGTCAGGCGTAACTGGCGTCCCGTAGTATCGATCCTTGTAACTTGAGCAGTTTCCGAGTATTTGTTGTTCAGGAGCATATGCACAGGTATTTACAGGTGACAGTTGTGCCTTCCACTGAGATCGTGACCTCCGATGACCTCAGATTACCTTTTGGCTTCTGGCAGTTTCTAGGACATTTTGTGACGCTGATTTCAAATCTGGGATCCATTTTACATGATTACATGTTCCACTGGGGGTCATGCGCTTCCACAGGTAAACCAAGGTCACTGACCTCAGATGACCTGACATGACCTTTTTGGAATTTGGCAGTTTCTATGACATTGTTGTACGCTGATATCAAATTTGGCATCCATTAAGCATAAATATATGCTCATTCACGATTCTAGCTGGATTAAATTCAATTTCTACGAATTTACAATTGTGATTATTTGTAGGACATTGACATGACCTCAGAGGTCATTTAATGACAGAGGACCTTAAAATCGGGTGTCAATGGCTTCTTCTCGTCACAAGCAATACGCTTGTTTTTTAATCGAAGCTCTAGTTCAGTTAGGGGCGGAACGCCAAGGCTGCACGGTCACGCAGTGATCGGACGCTGCACTAGCGAGGGTTAAGGTTTTGAATGGAAAGCATGGCCCATCAACTCAAATCACTCGATTTTAACCTTTGACCTGACCGTGACCTGACATGTGACCTTATTTTAAGAATGTCGGGTATGCGTTAGAGTCAACTCATTGAGAGCTTTCGATCGCCGCCTTGCGCGTCTCGCTGCGATCATTGGTTAGGAAAATACGAGGTGGGGGGGGGGGCAAATTTACCCCCCCCCCCCGAAACGCGCGTTCGGCTGGAGACCCAGCGCCGCGCGGGTTAATGGCCGTAATCGCCAGCTTGACCTAGTGACCTCGGTTGACCTTGAGCTGAACCAAGATCATCAAATAGAGCCCTTGGCGTCCTTATTAGATCGTTCCAGAGGGCTAACCCGAGAGGATATATCAAAGAGACATCAGTACTGACGTCGTACTTTGCCTACGTCCGCTCAAATATGGAATATTGTAGCGTGATATGGGGCGGTGCCGCTCGAACGCACACTGATAGGCTGCGGCGCATAGAGCATAAGTTCCTGCTGTGGCTGAACGCCCACTGTCGCTCGCAATCACCATCCATGGCGTACGATGACCTATTGTCTCATTGTAAACTTGTTTCTGTATCGGCACGTAGGACCCATCATGATCTCATGTTCATTCGCAACGTTTTTAAGGGTAAAATATCATCGTCATTTTTATTGCAGTCATTTGTCGTCAATGTACCGTGTCATACTACCAGGCAGCTGACCCTCACATTGCTTAATGTGCCGTACGCCAGGGTAAATACGGTCAAAGAGAGACTGTTCGCCAGACTACCCAGGCAACTTAACCGCTTTATAGGAACGTGTCCCAATGCTGATCTCTTTGCCGATACGTACCATCAGTTCCGCACCAAAGTGAGGTTGTACGTCGCATTGTTGTAACCGATTTTGTGCTGTGTGTGCTGGCTGTTTCGTGCATGTCATATTTTATGTTTAGCGTGTATTTCGTAAATTTTAACATGTATTTGTCTAATGTCTTGTAGCTTTAGGTAATTTTACATTTTGACTTCGTCCATCATTGGGGTATCCCGTCGACGAATTGTGCAAATAAACAAACAAACAAAGGCTTAGAATGGTACTTAGAAGTGTCAGACACACGAATCATACCGATTTATTGACTGCTTATGCATTCAATATCGCTATTTTGCGCGACAATTGTATCCACCGAGACCTTCATGAAACGGTCAAACATTTTGTTTTTGACCTGACCTGTGACGTCACCGGTAGCCCCGAGGTCAACAATAATAGGTTTCCTTCGATTAATTTTCCAGGGCTATCGAATGCTGTGTGATTTTTTTAATAGGTCTGGTAGTTTCGGAGATCCGAGGGAGGGGGGGGG
>JAXIVJ010003147.1:10000-82500 GCA_036785665.1 Chirona hameri
CGCTCCTTGGCCTGCAGGCTGTAGCTATAACTATTGGGCAATGGACATGTATATGTAGGTGCCTGGTTCCTGTATTCAGATCATTATATATTATAATTGTATTTGATTGTGCAGAATATGAAGCTTTGTTGGAACAGGATATCTTGATAATATATTCACACTCTTTAATATATTCATACTCTTACCTTAACCCTATTTGTAACAGGGGGGGGGGGCGGATTCCGCCCCCCCCCCCCCCCCCTCATGTTTTTCGCAGATATCTCCAGAACGGCGGGGAGCAGGCTCATGCAATTTTGGGACTTTCCATAGAATTGAATACCGCATTTGGAGTTAAAATTTTGAGTTCTTAACCTGAACAGAGGCGGTTCCAGGGCACAGTTTTGAGTGGGTTTGGAGGCGACATTTGGCGAAAATACGGAAATGCGATCTTCACGGTTTCTTCCTAACTTCCTCAAGTATGAAGGAGTTACATCGGTTTACGGTGATTGCAACAAGTAAAAATTAGTTGATGTTATTGAAATATCATAAAAATTGCATGGCAGAGGCGGTTTCAGGGGCTTGAAAAGGGGGGGGGGGTTTCCAGGAAGTATTCAATGCTTGGCGGGAAGCCAATAGAGCGATGTAAGGGACATTTATAGCTATCAAGATGTAAAAGATAGCTTCTGCTTCCATTATTTGCATAATTTATTACATATAGAGTTTCAGGGGCGTGTGCAGGCACATGAAAAGGGGGTAACTGACATGGTGATGACGATATGCCAGCGATAACGGCGCAATAAACGTTTAGCTTATAATGATATATGCACATATGAGGCCAGAAAAGGGGATACAGTCATTTTTTGCAGAGGCGCGCTCAGGAATGGAAAAAGGGGGTCATATTATTGCAAGGAAACTAAGAGGCATGGGCGTACAATGACATAACATACTGCAGTTTTCGGATGAAACACGCACCACAGGCTACTCGACAAACGATTATAAGATAATAGGCGAGTCCAGGTAGGGTAAAAAGGGGGGAAAGCAATGTTAATTGAAGTTGTAAGTGAAATAGTCACTGTTGACTAGTTAGTATCATAATAGCGGATAATATACTTATCAAAAGGTATTGCACCGCCCCAGTTTGGATCCTGGATACGCCTATGATGAAGTACAACATGCAAAAAGGAACTATCTACGATCAGTAACATATTTATAGTGCTGGGTAGCAACTTGTCTGCGGTTAATATTTTTTCCCAATTTGACCTCCCTTTTTCACTAACCTGGTACCGCCTATGGCAAAAAATATGATTTATAACTGTTTTTCTAATGTCACAATCACATAACATTTCATTTATTAAAAAAAAACGTAAAAAATTGTTTTATTACGCATTTACTTCACCCCCATATTGAGTGACCTGCACACGCCTATGATTTTTGAATTTTCAAACGTCACCGTTATATATCAATTTCCAATTCAATCTCTATCGATTCCTATTGGTTGTGCTAAAATCGGCCCATAAACATGAAAGCTAGGTTGGATCAAAAATACCGCAAAAATTTGTCGTTTTTGCCCCCCTGTTACCCCCTATCCAAAATGTAGATTTTGTTATTATTTAGAAATGTAGATCGTGTTGATGGGAACCAAACAACGTTTCATTTTTGAAAATCGTACGGGTAGATCTCGAGATCTCCGGGGGGCGGAATCCGCCCCCCCCCCCCCCCCCCCCTGTTACAAATAGGGGTAGCCAGGAGCCTGTTACAAATAGGGTTAATTAAAGGGACTATATCCCACCTTAACATTATATTTGAGTTGAGATAGCCATGTTGATGGCTTGGCATTGAAATTAAGTATGGTAGCAGTTAAAACAACCACAATGATCTAATCAAAAAGATATTCGAGTTTGATTTTGACATCTGTAAAAAATAAGGCCCATGTGTATTTGAATAGGGCCTCTAAACCGACAGCGTCGTCTCTCTTTACCCAACTGGAAATAATAGTCGACTTGTTTTAAGGTCAGCCTTGGAATATTTTCGTCTTGCATTTATCGATCCCGGGTGGTTCGCAATCTAGAGGCTAGCACTATCAGCTGGAGTTGATGCAGCAGTTGGCCGCCAGGGACCGCTAGTGAGCCAGGGTACAGGCCGCCAGGAGCCAGCTAGTGAGCCGTATACATCGGGTATGTAACCCGCATACGGCAGGTATACACGTGCATTGCGGGTTAAATACACGCTTTGCGCGGGTTGTAGTACCCTATGGCAGCTGGTAAAACCCGCTGCCAGCGGATATACCTACCCACCACTTAATTTGACACTCGTTGAGCGAGTAGCCATACCCGTATACATCGGGTATGTAACCCGCATACGGCGGGTATACACGTGCATTGCGGGTTAAATACACGCTTTGCACGGGTTGTAGTACCCTATGGCAGCTGGTAAAACCCGCTGCCAGCGGATATACCTACCCACCACCTAATTTGACACTCGCTGAGCGAGTAGCCATACCCGTATACATCGGGTATGTAACCCGCAATCGGCGGGTATACACGTGCATTGCGGGTTAAATACACGCTTTGCGCGGGTTGTAGTACCCTATGGCAGCGGGTAACCCCCGCTGCCAGCGGATATACCTACCCACCACCTAATTTGACACTCGCTGAGCGAGTAGCCATACCCGTATATATCGGGTATCTAACCCGCACACGGCGGGTATACACGTGCAGCGCGAGTTAAATACCCGCTTTGAGCGGGTTCCAATACCCTACAACAGAGAATAAACCCGCTGCCAGCGGATACCCCTACCCACCACCTAATTTGACACCCTGTCAGCGGGTAACTATACCCGCATATCACGGGTATATAACTCGCACACGGCGGATATAACACGCGCATTGCGGGTTGAATACCCGCTGTGTCCGAGTTGGCTGACCGCTATTTGCGGGTTAGCTAACACGCCGTTTGCGGGTAAAACGCATCCTCTGTCTGGGTGTCAAATTAGGTGGTGGGTAGGGGTACCCGCTGGCAGCGGGTTTTACTCGCTTTACGCGGGTGCACATGTTTTCAGTGTGGTTTTCAGAAGTTTATTGCTTTGCAGTTATTCGGTCGAAGCGACTGAAAACATGCGCACAAAAACAATGTAAAACTGTTTCCCGGTGTTTCCTTTCAGCAAGCACAAAGTGTGCCTAAACAACAAATAGGGCACATTAACGCCATAATATGTCCGTTTTCTGCTGCCGAAATTTCATTTAAATTCCTGCCAGCCTCCCTCAAGAAAAGTACAAATATTGTCCTGATCCCTTCAATTCTTCTATCGCACTGATGCCCTTTTCCTAATGCTTTTTATGATATGCCTGCAATATTTCCGAACAAAGTATGATTTATGTCTCCAAAACTGGGGGGGGGATAATCCCCCCAGTCTGACGACCGGGGCGGCGGTATCCCCCCCCCCCCGCCACAAGGCGACGCCCTTGACTGCGATGCCATGCGCTTGCAGCCTAGAATCCTGTCTAAAAACTGCAACCGTTCTCTAGAGCTCTGCAAACACCCACAGACCCGGCAACAATATATCGGCCTTTCGCACATTGTGCACGTTATTTTAATTAACAACAGGTATCAAATACTTAACTCACTTGTACTGGGTACGAGCAATATCTCACTTTTGCACTGCATTAGGCTACCATAGTTTCCCAACGCTCCATACCGTGCAGCGCCCGAGTGGGTACAACAATGCTTACTACGCTGTGCTTTGCCTAAATTAACACAAATGAAGATTTTGCTAGAATTGTATGAGTTTGACGAAGCCATGATCTGAAAGCTATCTGCTGAGCCCAGTGGTAACGAGACGGCCTTTGATCATCGCCACGAGTTAGTCAATGATGATTCGCGTCAAGGCTCAGACCTAGTTAGTTATAGTTGATGTAGATGTAGATGTAGATGTATTTGAATAAGAATCAAGGCTCCGACCACGTTCCGACCAAATGACCAGGTTCGGTTAAAATGCCAGCTACCTCTCGCACACCTCTAGAATGCGAAGAGCGACTCGCCGTTCTTGCATACCTATGACGTTTTTATTCAGAATAAGTTGCTTGAAAAACACTAGCTTCAAAGTTGAAGGCAAGAAAGCTACCTTTGCTTTGCTTAGCTTTGGCGAAAGGCAAAAACACAGGAAAATAGTAATATAGGCCTCAGTCGACCACATGGCTTCGGTTAACGAACGAGCAAAATCCCTGATGAATATTAACCATTGCCGACTACTTCGTCTCATTGCTACAATTGGCATTTGCCAGTGATGATAATGATAATCTGCGCCTAGCAGCACCGCAACTATTGATGTGATATGGCGCCCATAACATATTTTCAGAGTTTCGATTGTTGAACGTAAGGCTTAGGATTAATGGCCTAATGGACTCAAACCTATACAGGTTCAACGATATGTTTTCTGATAAGACCTCAATACTATTTTGGGCGATGACGTTCAGGCTTGGTGTTTTTGATAAGAGTTAATGGACTCGACCCTCTACAGGATTAACGAAATGTTTTGTGATAAGACTTCAATTGTACAATGTGCTTTGTGCTATTTGCTTTTATAAATGATTGTTCAATTCATAGCATGACGTTAAACTAACCTGACTAAAACTATTAGACAGCAGCGCGATTTTTCTTTCAAATGACCCGCTATGAAATTTGTGTTAACTTATTACCAAAAAAAACAACACCAAATTCATAATTATCAGACGAAACAATTCATTCCGCCCGCTCCTAAAGGCGGCCGCTCACTAGGCCATTCGGCGCGCGGAGGTCGCGATATCGCTACGACTTTCCGCGCATCTTTAGCGACTTTTCGCCTTCGCGTCAGCCGAAACGTCAAAAATCGCGGACGAATGTCGTCGGCCGGCCATCTGCGGACCGGCGGAAAAAAGCTGATTCGAACGAGCTTTTGTCCGCGACTGAACGCCGCGGAGCCGCGGACAACAAAATTGGTCAGGCTAACAGCGGCGAATCTATACAAGACAGAGGTGCACATTTTGCACAGCATGCTCTTGCCGCTGTGAAATTTATTATATAAAAGTTTCGTGGTTCTAAACTTACATCTTCGTCGAAAAATGGCCATCATTAATTTACCTTGTGACAGGCTGTAGACACAGGTTGCGACATGCTGTAGGTCGGCGGGGCGGAATCTCGCGAGCAGACGGCGCCGAATCCGCCGGAACAAGGACGATATTCAGCGGTATCGCCGCGATTTTCCGAGGCGGAATTTCGCAGTGATATGGGGCGCCGAATGCGTAGTGTGCGGCCGCCTTAAGGCTTACTTCCAATAATCAATATTACCACTCTAGTGCCTCTATGAAAGAATACGGATCAGTATGTTGCTTTGTAGTTTGTATGATACCTAGGTTACAGCCAATATTAATAACATCACAATTTCGATACCATATTGGTCTTAACTAAAGGCTGAAACACAGTCTTCGCGCAGCTGCGCGAAGTGGATGCGGGCAAGATTACTTTACTAATAGATGCGGGTGCCTATTCAAATACATGGTTGTTTCATCAGTTGATTTTTTATTCCCGCAACGTGCGCATCGTGCAATTGTTGCAACCTCCGTTCAATGTATTTGAATAGGCACCCTCGTCCACTTCGCGCCGCAGCTGCGCGAAGACCGTGTTTCAGCCTCAATAGTCTGACATGAGCCCTGACACATAACCCAAGCCTAAGATCTTGACGCATTATGTGTCTCGTTGAGGCCTTCGCCGTAGAAGTCTTTCTGAACGCGGTGCTCGACCCGTCTGATCAGCGCTGCAGTGGCTGGCGGCCGAGACGGCCGGTTGCCGGCAGCTGAGGAGGATCAATATATCGAGACACCCACGGATATCTTTTTAAAACTCCAATAAAACATTACAAAAATGCAAATATATTGGACAAGGTACACACCAGCTTATGCATTTGATACAATGTGCCAGGCTAATCACTGCACTAGGCACAATCCCTGACAGGTTGTCACCACTGCCGCTTATGCACTGCGGGACTGACACCGATTGCATTCGATCCAACAGTGCCTTCAGATCAGTCCTATGGCATGGTAAGCACAACTCATCCTATGTTTGATAGTCTACAGTCCGCCCCCCGAAGCTGTCGCAGATAATCGGATCTGGTCCAGGTAACACGCTTTTCAGCGTTCAGAGATTCCGTGACCCGGCTTCATATAATGAGCTCCTATATGAAGGCCGTGACCCGGCTTCATATAATGAGCTCCTATATGAAGGCCCGGTACAGCTCCGGTACAGAAGCGACCGTCAGGAGTATACATACCTAAAAGCTGATGACGTTATACATCACACATCAACACAGAAGCGGCACATCACCAGGTTATACATCACACATCAACACAGAAGCGGCACATCACCAGGTTATACATCACACATCAACTCAGAAGCGGCACATCACCAGGTTATACATCACACATCAACTCAGAAGCGGCACGTCACCAGCAGAAGCGCAGAGCCATCGCAGTGATGGCCCGGGGCTATCCAGTGAGCCCCGACCCACATCAGAGTGACCCGGGCCCCAGGGACTACCTGGTGAACCCCGTGTTAGTCCTGGGACCCACATCAGAGTGACCCAGGCCCCAGAGACTACCTGGTGCGCCCCGACGTTAGCCCTGGGACCCACATCAGAGTGACCCAGGCCACAGGGACTACCTGGTGCGCCCCGTGTTAGCCCTGGGACCCACATCAGAGTGACCCGGGCCCCAGGGACTACCTGGTGCGCCCCGTGTTAGTCCTGGGACCCACATCAGAGTGACCCAGGCCCCAGGGACTACCTGGTGAGCCCCGACGTTAGCCCTGGGACCCACATCAGAGTGACCCAGGCCCCAGGGACTACCTGGTGCGCCCCGTGTTAGCCCTGGGACCCACATCAGTGACCCAGACCCCAGGGACTACCTGGTGAGCCCCGACGTTAGCCCTGGGACCCACATCAGAGTGACCCGGGCCCCAGGGACTACCTGGTGCGCCCCGTGTTAGCCCTGGGACCCACATCAGAGTGACCCAGGCCCCAGGGACTACCTGGTGAGCCCCGACGTTAATCCTGGGACCCACATCAGTGACCCGGGCCCCAGGGACTACCTGGTGCGCCCCGTGTTAGCCCTGGGACCCACATCAGAGTGACCCAGGCCCCAGGGACTACCTGGTGCGCCCCGTGTTAGCCCTGGGACCCACATCAGAGTGACCCGGGGACTAACCGGAGTGATCTCGATAGTATGTCATGACACTCCCAGCATAGTACAGGCGTCGGAAAGCCTAATGGCACAGATTACTGTCAACAGCACGGCTGGCTATATCATCCACAGCTCCCCCAGTCGTCGGCGATAGCCAAGCCAAGGTGAAAGACCCGTGCTGCGCCACAGGACACATTATAACGCCGGACCAGCGAGGCAGCAGGGTGCTCAGCGAAACTGCTGGACAAACGAGCGACGGGTCCACTGGGAGCGCTGGAATACTGGAACACTGGAGTGATGGACAAGGCGCAGTGGATCCCGCGCGACAGTGCCGAGTTGGGGGAAATTAGACAGTGCCGATACCTCGCAACGCCTCGGAACAACGCGGAACGCAACCGGCTTCTAACATAACACTTGCTACAGTGACTAAGCACTTACACACGCCAGAAACAATCTACGAATTGACATTTTAATCAAGCCGTGAGTCTTAATCCCTTATCGGTTCCATGGCAACTACTCCATATAACATTGAGTCGTTATGAGACCATTTTCAGCATTCACACTTGCCAGTTGTCATACACACAAACAAAGAATACAACGACCAAAAAGCGAAGCAATTCACTTCAGACCATATATGTGCCAAGAGCCCAAAACAAGGTCCAGGTCCCAGAGAATCACCCGATGTTTTTTTTTACAAGATCCAGGGCAGAGCCAGATTCCACGGCAAAAGGCTTCAAAAGATCAAGGATTCACCAAGGTCCACCAAAAATGAAAACTTGAAATGATCAGCAACATTCAACGACGGCTATTTGTTTTTAAAGACACAGGATCTGCAAGATTCAGCGACAAAAACAACTGTTTGCGGGATCTAGGATATGCCAGATCTAACAGCAAAAATAATTCAACAGATCTCGGATCTCCAAACTCCCAAACGTTTTCTTTTCAAAAGACCCAGGATCTGCAGCATGCCGAAACATATATAAAGGCACCGGAGCTTCATGATATATGGTTTTAAAGATTTATGAATCCAGTACGATTTCACTAAGTTTACAATGACAGTTTGTGTTTTAGGGTGCTAACAAAGCGTACGAGGTCATTTGGCGTAGGCCATTTGGCGCACAAATTAAACAATTATGTTGAACTATCACCGGGAAAATATTTTCCCCAAGTATAAATGTTCAAAGTAAATATCCACCCAAGAAATTAAAAAGGTCTCACAAAACTATTTGTTTCCCATCTGCCCCCCCCCCAAAAAAAAAAACTATGAAATAATCCAGGATCCAAAATATTCAGCAGAAAAAGTTACACAAGATCCACAAGTCAAAAAAAATCCGGGTTGAAAATTGTACTTGGGACTGTGCAAGGAACAAGAGCAAACATTTTATCAGGATCAAGGATCCTAAAGATCGAGCAAAATGAGGTAGCTAGGATCCAGGATTTCTAGGATCCCGCGATGAGCCTAAAAAATGTTATTTCCGATCCGACAAGATCCTGGATCCGGGTTCTAGGGATCCTAGATCTAGGACCTTCTTTGGGCCCTCGACACATGTCTGCTTCAGTCATAATACTAGAAACATTTGATCATTGTTCGTCAGTTTCATTACCCTTATCAAACACTGAGCCTAAACGTAGCATGCCAAATACATACCTAGTACCTACCTCTCATTATCGATCAGGAAAATCATCAAAATATAATTTCCTATTTCCCTCCAAAACAAGTAATATTCGCTTGACTGACACACGTACACCTGAAAACTTACACAACACCTATCAAGGAGTGACAGTAAGGAATACACACTGAGAAGTACAGCCAAAAGTTACCTCTAATTCGGATGCATAGACATCGCCTCTACCGCTGAATGAAACTAGGGGAAACTGCCGTAGCGAGACATGGGAAAGCAGAACCCAACCTAATATAACACAGCCCAGCACATTGATTCACAATTGCCAAACCAAGGTTAGAATGAGACACGTGTTCGAACAAACGTAAAACATTTTGTCTAGATTTACAACTAGGGGAAAATTGCAGTTCGCCAGCTGGACGGGACTTCGGAAGCGGGAACGCACAAAGCTGCTCCCACTCAGGCTACACAAGTAATACCGTATACACAAACCTTGCCATTCAGTTATTGGAGTATATCAATGTGTCAGCCAGAGAGAAAGAGTAGTTCTTGAGTTACTGTAGTCGGAACTCGTGTGTTCGCACTGTAGCGTTGTAAACTATCTGACATATCACCATCTAGTGAGTGATTTCCAGACTGGCAGTTCTGTCGGCGCCCGATAGATGTCCTATTGGTCGTTGTCGACCGAGTCGTACGACTTGCTGCCTCCGTTGAGCAGCGGGTCCATCTCGGGTGGAGAGTTGGTAGCGCGGTGACACCAGGCGGTCATGGCCCGACCCCGCTCCGACAGCCACTCACCGATGCTGGGCGAGCTCGAGTCCCAGCTCCGGTACAGCAGCGAGTTCAGTACCGCCTGCGACGGGTTCAGCACCGCCTGAAACACAACACGACGGGTTCAGCACCGCCTGCGACGGGTTCAGCACCGCCTGAAACACAACACGACGGGTTCAGCACCGCCTGAAACAACACGACGGGTTCAGCACCGCCTGCAAACGCAAGATGGGTTCAGTCCCGAATGGAACAGAAAACTGCACAGCAAATTCAGAACCTCCTAAAACAGTGTAGTACAGCCGACAACAAAACGCAAAACAAAAGGCCCACTAACGCTCGAGACACAACACAACTGGTTTACGAGCAGTGCTGTCCGGTCCTGGGTACTGCCACCACTCACCATGAAGTACCAGATGACGACCACCGGTTTGACGGGCACCTCAGGCCACGTGCTCCACATCAGAATGCCGTTCACCAGGTTCGGCAGCCAGCACAGGTAGAACGCAGCGACGATGCAGACGAACTTGAAGCGCAGGTACATCATAGTGCGCCGTTCACGGTTACTGAACCTGACCGCGCAAACACGTCGCGGTTATGGGCCATACACAGACGCAACACGCAACAGCATGGCCTATTGTCGCACCGTGTGGCCGTGCTTAGAGGAGTTTATCTGCCGAAGAAGCACGTATGTACGAGACTTCGCATTAGCAGAGACGTCTCTTTAATTTGACCGCTAGTTCATCTACACAAAGCGAAATGCATAAAGTGAAGCAACACTTGCCAAACATTGGGCCACCATCGAAATAGAATGATAATCCCGACACGCCAGAGTTAGACCCGTACCGGTTGGATGTGTTGGCGATGCGGGCGCGGATCCTGGCGAGCGAGAGCCGCACAAGGATCGGACACGACACCAGCACCGTCACCAGCGGCAGGTAGACGCACAGGTAGTTGGGGAAGTGGCGCAGGAAACTGTTGGTACCCTGCATGTGGCAGCTGTGGACGGAGAAGACAGAGGTCGATCAGAGCCAGCGTCACACGCTGATGCGATCAGAACAGCTGCAAAGTGTGGCAAAACAACGGTACGTTCTTTCGAAAGCTGCAACAGGTCGTCAACAGGGCCGCTTTCTTTACAAAGATTATTGATATTTTACGCATACTGGGCGAGTCAACTCGCTGGACCATGTTCTACATAGATCATAGACATATATTGAAAGAGAACCCAGGCTCGTATATCATGATAAGCACACGTTGCCTCTTCAAGTTCACCTGCCCATTCTTTCTCTGTGCCAAACGTACAGGAACATGGATGAGTGAGGACCAAATGATCAAATGATCTATCCCAGAGATAATGAGAGGTTTGAACTAGCAGGACTTGCCGCAGTCACGCCCCACCAACACCGCACGCGTGCCCGTCGCTCCTCACTTGGTGCCGGGCACGAAGAGCAGCAGGAAGCCGATGGTGGAGAGTATGAGCGGCACGATCCACGCCCACAGTCCGTAGGTAACCATTGAGCCGCCGGAGCCCTGCAGCGTGCGCAGCACGTCAACCGCGTACAGCACGGTCCACATGAAGGTGGCCGTGTAGAAGTACTGCGTGATCGCCTGCCGGGTAGACAGGTTAGCAGGGGTGGGAGGTAGGACTGACTCCACAAGAAGGTGGCCATGTAGACTGTATAAGTACTGCGTGATCGCCTGTGGGGACAGCCGGGCAGAGGAGTAGGCGTGGGAGGTATGACCGACTTTACGGGTAAGTGACCGTGTATAAATACTTAGTGATTGGTTGCACAGACAGCTGAGCAGGTAAGCAGGACTAGAGCGAAAATATACGGCCATAATAAGAGCTTTTTTGCTATTATGACAAACTAAGCCCACTGCTATGTTTAAGTGATGTTTGAATGATTAACCCCATACAGAGCGGCGAGATCTGGGTCTTACCGAAGTGACGATACAAAAGTCGCTGGAGAATTCGTCCAAGCCCATCCCCTTCAGCATGTTTTCATCCGTCATCCAAGCCACACAACGGAGGATTACGCCTGAAACAGTGGCGAAAATCGTGCTCGAGAATCGTGCTACGTCATTAAGACTTTTACACTGATCACCTTGTCATTACGATGAACAATGAATGTGCATTGCATATATTTAAGTCTTTGCAATTTGCCAGTAAATTGTTAGATAGGCATGCAGAATACCACAACAACACAGTTATAAGCATCCTGCCAAATGATGCATCATAACCGTAAGATACACTCCACAGCAATGGAAAACGTGGCAACACTCATAACCACCGTGACATCACGTGACCCTCACCACTCACTGAGGGCGGCCATGAGGTCGGCGAACCCGAGCCACTGGAGGATGCGGCGGCCTCGCAGGATGAATGTCGGGCGCCGCAGGCTGCTCCGCTCCAGAATCACGTGGTTGTGCAGAATCTGCCGCGACAATGGATACCAGCGTTACGGAATCAGACGAGCCCAGCACCAGTGTATTGCAGCGGAGTGTAAATATGGTAGGCCACAATCAGTGAAACCGATACGCGACGCAACAGAAATGTGGCACAGCCTATGCGAGTTAGTCCGGTTTATTACATAAGGTACGCCCATAGCGCGAAACCTGCCCAGTGTGAAGCATCGAGCTCGTCAAACGACGGGAGTATTTACCTGGCTTAAGGCACCTAGACCACCGATCAAAGACATAACTAACCTGGTAGGAGGCACCAACGACGCCGAAGATGGCGAACACCAGGCACACGGTGGTGTAGGTCGACGAGCGGAAGTAGGGAGCCAGCAGCTTGGTCGGTTCATTGCTATCATTCCGCAGGGCGCAGCAAAACGAGTCCAGCGTCGGAGACGCCATCTCGCATCAAGCTGCAACAAATACGAGTGTGTTGCTAAAATAAAACCAGCCATTTTAACAGAAGAATTAGTAGAACTGAACATACGTTTTTGATGACCCTAAGACTCCAGAAAAATCACGCCCCACAGACGACACGATTCCCCCCCCCCCCCCCCCTGGTCACAACATCCTCCCGGACCACGTCCACCGACATCCTCCCGGACCACGTCCACCGACATCCTCCCGGACCACGTCCACCGACATCCTCCCGGACCACGTCCACCGGCATCCTCCCGGACCACGTCCACCGACATCCTCCCGGACCACGTCCACCGACATCCTCCCGGACCACGTCCACAGACATCCTCCCGGACCACGTCCACCGACATCCTCCCGGACCACGTCCACCGACATCCTCCCGGACCACGTCCACCGACATCCTCCCGGACCACGTCCACCGACATCCTCCCGGACCACGTCCACCGACATCCTCCCGGACCACGTCCACCGACATCCTCTCGGACCACGTCCACCGACATCCTCCCGGACCACGTCCACCGACATCCTCCCGGACCACGTCCACCGACATCCTCCCGGACCACGTCCACCGACATCCTCCCGGACCACGTCCACCGACATCCTCCCGGACCACGTCCACCGACATCCTCCCGGACCACGTCCACCGTCATCCTCCCGGACCACGTCCACCGACATCCTCCCGGACCACGTCCACCGACATCCTCCCGGACCACGTCCACCGACATCCTCCCGGACCACGTCCACCGACATCCTCCCGGACCACGTCCACCGACATCCTCCCGGACCACGTCCACCGACATCCTCCCGGACCACGTCCACCGACATCCTCCCGCACCACGTCCACCGACATCCTCCCGGACCACGTCCACCGACATCCTCCCGGACCACGTCCACCGACATCCTCCCGGACCACGTCCACCGTCATCCTCCCGGACCACGTCCACCGACATCCTCCCGGACCACGTCCACCGACATCCTTCCGGACCACGTCCACCGACAGATTAGCAACACGCTGCCAAATGCATTGTTGCCATGTGCTGTGCTACGGAAACTTGTCTGAGCAGTTGTCACCTGTCGTTTACGCATCTCATGTCAGCTTGATCGGGATATATTATATCCCAATCCAGCTGACATGAGATTTGGAAGCGAGTGATTTGGTAGATTTGGAAGAATCGGTCGCCTGCAGCCATTCTCGCTTTTCCACATCTGCGTCGAACAATGCCTACACTGCATTTGTTTGCGAGGCATTTACCAAGGAAAACACAAATGCGGTTGCACTGCCCCAAACAATAGCACCGCTACGTCAGGCGGCCGCACACTAGGCCATTCGGCGCGCGATATACTGCGACATTCCGCCTCGGAAAATCGCGTCGATACCGCTGAATATCGTCCTTGTTCCGGCGGATTCGGCGCCGTCTGCTCGCGAGATTCCGCCCCGCCGACCTACAGCATGTCGCAACCTGTGTCCACAGCCTGTCACAAGATAAATTAATGATGGCCATTTTTCGACGAAGATGTAAGTTTAGAACCACGAAACTTTTATATAATAAATTTCACAGCGGCAAGAGCATGCTGTGCACAATTTGTACCTCTGTCTTGCATATATTCGCCACTGTTAGCCTGATCAATTTGTTGTCCGCGGCTCCGCGGCGTTCAGTCGCGGGAAAAAGCTCGTTCGAATCAGCTTTTTTCCGCCGGTCCGCAGATGGCCGGCCGACGACATTCGTCCGCGATTTTTGACGTTTCGGCTGACGCGAAGGCGAAAAGTCGCTAAAGATGCGCGGAAAGTCGTAGCGATATCGCGACCTCCGCGCGCCGAATGGCCTAGTGAGCGGCCGCCTTAATACCGTCGGTCGACGTGCTCCTCGGATGCCACCGAGAACTACTGTGTCATAAAAGCCTTACCTAAAGCCTAAAACACAAAAACCTATATGAACCTTGTAAAAGTGAAGGTAAAAAAATCGGAAAATATGTCAATGTGAAGGTCGAAAATTCGAATATGAATATAAACCTGATTAGTAGCCGATAAGTCTATAATTTAACATTATAATGCCTAATCAGAAAAGCTTAAAAACATACGTAACCTTGTAAAAGCCTGGCTAAAAACCGTAGGCCAGTATTGGATCGGAGGACGGAGACTTCGAACTACGGAGCCAACCGTTCGTGGGTTCAGAGAGACGCGTCAATACCGTCAAGATTTTGCAGGCACAAAGGCTCGCCTCCACTGTCGGTCTGTGACCGCACAACCCAGTCACAGGACCGCACAACCCAGTCACAGGACCGCACAACCCAGTCACAGGACCGCACAACCCAGTCACAGGACCGCCACGCGTCACCACTACAGTGCACACTGCACACTGCACACTGCACACTGCACACTGCACACTGCACACTGCACACTGCACACTGCACATTGCACACTGCACACTGCACACTGCACACTGCACACTGCACACTGCACACTGCACACTGCACACTGCACACTGCACACTGCACACTGCACACTGCACACTGCACACTGCACACTGCACACTGCCGGTCTGTGACCGCACAACCCAGTCACAGGACCGCCACGCGTCACCACTACAGTGCACACTGCACACTGCACACTGCACACTGCACACTGCACACTTCACACTGCACAGTGCACAGTGCACACTTCACACTGCACAGTGCACAGTGCACACTGCACACTGCACACTGCACACTGCACACTGCACACTGCACACTGCACACTGCACACTGCACACTGCACACTGCACACCGCACACTGCACACTGCACACTGCACACTGCACACTGCACACTGCACACTGCACACTGCACACTGCACACTGCACACTGCACACTGCACACTGCACACTGCACACTGCACACTGCACACTGCACACTTCACACTTCACACTTCACACTTCACACTTCACACTTCACACTGCACACTGCACACTGCACAGTGCACAGTACATACTGCTGCTGCGCGTCTGTCGGGCCAGCAGGCTGCCCGGTCTGGCCGTGACAGCCGCCCACTGCGTGTTCGGTGCCAATGGTGGAGAGCTGCTCTGCCCGGTCTGGCCGTGACAGCCGCCCACTGCGTGTTCGGTGCCAATGGTGGAGAGCTGCTCTGCCCGGTCCGGCCGTGCCAGCCGCCCACTGCGTGTTCGGTGCCAATGGTGGAGAGCTGCTCTGCCCGGTCCGGCCGTGACAGCCGCCCACTGCGTGTTCGGTGCCAATGGTGGAGAGCTGCTTGCCCGGTCTGGCCGTGACAGCCGCCCACTGCGTGTTCGGTGCCAATGGTGGAGAGCTGCTCTGCCCGGTCTGGCCGTGACAGCCGCCCACTGCGTGTTCGGTGCCAATGGTGGAGAGCTGCTCTGCCCGGTCTGGCCGTGACAGCCGCCCACTGCGTGTTCGGTGCCAATGGTGGAGAGCTGCTCTGCCCGGTCTGGCCGTGACAGCCGCCCACTGCGTGTTCGGTGCCAATGGTGGAGAGCTGCTTGCCCGGTCTGGCCGTGACAGCCGCCCACTGCGTGTTCGGTGCCAATGGTGGAGAGCTGCTTGCCCGGTCTGGCCGTGACAGCCGCCCACTGCGTGTTCGGTGCCAATGGTGGAGAGCTGCTCTGCCCGGTCTGGCCGTGACAGCCGCCCACTGCGTGTTCGGTGCCAATGGTGGAGAGCTGCTTGCCCGGTCCGGCCGTGCCAGCCGCCCACTGCGTGTTCGGTGCCAATGGTGGAGAGCTACTAAACTCAGCGCTCGACTCCGCAGTGGCCGGAATACGCAAACGTTTCCCGACGAGGGACCGCCAGTCTGGTTCTTCCACGGCCAACCGACCAGAGGTTGTAAACCTTTATCTTCCACGTGTTCGGGGTTACGCGCTTACCGACTTCCTTTAGCCCAGCTGGCATTCGACTCCACCACCGCTGAATCGGAGGCGTGGTTCTGTATCAGGGCATCTGTCATTCGACTCCACCACCGCTGAATCGGAGGCGTGGTTCTGTATCAGGGCATCTGTCATTCGACTCCACACCGCTGAATCGGAGGCGTGGTTCTGTATCAGGGCATCTGTCATTCGCTCCACCACGGCTGAATCGGAGGCGTGGTTCTGTATCAGGGCATCTGTCATTCGACTCCACCACCGCTGAATCGGAGGCGTGGTTCTGTATCAGGGCAGCTGGTATTCGACTCCACCACCGCTGAATCGGAGGCGTGGTTCTGTATCAGGGCATCTGTCATTCGACTCCACACCGCTGAATCGGAGGCGTGGTTCTGTATCAGGGCAGCTGGCATTCGACTCCACACCGCTGAATCGGAGGCGTGGTTCTGTATCAGGGCATCTGTCATTCGACTCCACACCGCTGAATCGGAGGCGTGGTTCTGTATCAGGGCAGCTGGCATTCGACTTCACACCGCTGAATCGGAGGCGTGGTTCTGTATCAGGGCAGCTGGCATTCGACTCCACACCGCTGAATCGGAGGCGTGGTTCTGTATCAGGGCATCTGTCATTCGACTCCACACCGCTGAATCGGAGGCGTGGTTCTGTATCAGGGCAGCTGGCATTCGACTCCACCACCGCTGAATCGGAGGCGTGGTTCTGTATCAGGGCATCTGTCATTCGACTCCACCACCGCTGAATCGGAGGCGTGGTTCTGTATCAGGGCATCTGTCATTCAACTCCACACCGCTGAATCGGAGGCGTGGTTCTGTATCAGGGCAGCTGGCATTCGACTCCACACCGCTGAATCGGAGGCGTGGTTCTGTATCAGGGCAGCTGGCATTCGACTCCACACCGCTGAATCGGAGGCGTGGTTCTGTATCAGGGCAGCTGGCATTCGACTCCACACCGCTGAATCGGAGGCGTGGTTCTGTATCAGGGCATCTGTCATTCGACTCCACCACCGCTGAATCGGAGGCGTGGTTCTGTATCAGGGCATCTGTCATTCGACTCCACCACCGCTGAATCGGAGGCGTGGCTCTGTATCAGGGTAGCTGGCATTCGACTCCACACCGCTGAATCGGAGGCGTGGTTCTGTATCAGGGCATCTGTCATTCGACTCCACACCGCTGAATCGGAGGCGTGGTTCTGTATCAGGGCAGCTGGCATTCGACTCCACACCGCTGAATCGGAGGCGTGGTTCTGTATCAGGGCATCTGTCATTCGACTCCACCACCGCTGAATCGGAGGCGTGGTTCTGTATCAGGGCATCTGTCATTCGACTCCACACCGCTGAATCGGAGGCGTGGTTCTGTATCAGGGCAGCTGGTATTCGACTCCACACCGCTGAATCGGAGGCGTGGTTCTGTATCAGGGCAGCTGGCATTCGACTCCACACCGCTGAATCGGAGGCGTGGTTCTGTATCAGGGCATCTGTCATTCGACTCCACACCGCTGAATCGGAGGCGTGGTTCTGTATCAGGGCATCTGTCATTCGACTCCACACCGCTGAATCGGAGGCGTGGTTCTGTATCAGGGCAGCTGGCATTCGACTCCACCACCGCTGAATCGGAGGCGTGGTTCTGTATCAGGGCGTCTGTCATGCGATACGGCGCCTTGTACCGTCATGGGGGCAGAATCCATTTAAAGTTTGCCGCTAATGACCCCCGACGAAAGCCCCGATATGGTAATTCGAGACGGGTTGCAGATGTGCGGCTGAGGAACGCGACGGCTGAGCTCCAGCGGCCGGAAACCCGTGGCTACTGCAAACACTTCCTAAAGATGCAGAAATTCATACAAAAAATAAATAAACGTGATCTGTAATGATGCTGCCTTACAGAACAGACTAAATATTTAACTCATACCCACATCAGTTTTGCAAGGACTTTAAAGTTGGGAGGGTGAGCAAAGCTGTCTGGAAGATCTGTTAGAAGACCCAATACAATACAACTCTTAATCCATGTCAGGAGACGACCTCTGATGCCATACGACATGAGCTTCTGTAAGAGCCGGCGGTGCAGGACACTGTCAAAAGCTTTACTAAAGTCGAGATAGACCACGTCGATTTGTTCACAATTCTCCATGCGTCTGGACCAGTCATCGATAGAAGCCAACAGCTGTGTTGAACAGTCTAGGTGTACACGGTTTGAAAAATTGCAACCGCAACCGCCCGTAACCGTGAGGATCGAATCCGTAACCGCCCATAACCGTAGGGCTCAAATCCGCAACCGCCCGTAACCGTTAGGCTCAAATCCGTAACCGCCCGTAACCGCAGCAAACCAATTTTGTAACCGCCTGTAACCGCATGTACCAATAATGTTTTTTACTTTTCAAAACGTAAAGCCCAGGCTAAACTATGCGTGATTTCCTGAAAATCACGTGCGTGTTATCCGTGTTGTCGGGATTTGCGTGACTGAACAAGTTCAGCTGATAGTAAATGCATTGGGTGAGCTACACTGGCACATCACGCAGATCCCGGATGAAACGTCAAGGATATTCCGCAGACACATCACGATGAAAAGTTCAAAATTCTGAACTTGTGTTTTCCGAGATTGCGAGTTGCAGTTTGTTTTATAATTTTGCTTGACTTCGCGTATTGTAGTCTATACTAGACCTAAACTTGAATAATGTGTGCCGAGTATCGTGGCGGAAGATGAATGAAGAAGCGTCTGAGCAAATTGTGAGTGTTGAAACTTGTGTTGAAGCTGGTAGATATTATGCAGTGATTTATCGATTACAAAATGCAGTGGTTTATCCATTTCTTTGCGTGATTTGTTTGACCGGCAGATCCCGGACGTCAAGGAAATTCTGCAAACACGGAGAACACGCGCGTGATTTCCTTGACAAATCACGCATAGTGTAGCCTGGGCTTAACAAACGTACATGTTGAGTGTTCAATAACCGTGTCATTTCCCGTTCCCGTTGTCAAATTCCCGTACCATCAGTTTTGAAGAAAACTATAGGAGCAGGCATGTTGTTGTTTTTGCTCCGGTTACTCCCCACGCCGAGAGATGGTGACAGGTTAAAATGCATTCCTTCGGGGTTGCCAGAGAGCGTAAACATGTGGGCGGCCAAGTCGCCCCGGCGGCCAAGTAACCCCGTTCTCCCCTACTCACAAAAAAATGTGACAATAATCTTGGTAACATAACTTTCGTGTACCTTCCATGCCGTTGCCCGCGTAGTTTCTGTGTTGATGCCTGTTCGGTTGAACGAAATTATATATTTAATGTGTGACAATTCTCTTCTCTGCGAGGTCTACGCAATGGCGTCTTTATTGTTTTTATTTTAACGTCAAATTCAGCCGCGGAATAAAATCACCGCAACCGTAACCTCGTGCAACCGTAACCGCCCGTAACCGCCCGTAACTGTAACATCGTGCAACCGTAACCGTCCGTAACTGTGACCTTGAGCGGAAAACGCAACCATAACCGCCCATAACCGCGGTCAACCGCGGTCAACCGCGGTCAACCGCGGTTTAACCGCCCGACTGTACACCTCTACTGAACACGGCCGCCTAGGCCTGAAGCCATGTTGCGAGTCACTGATGAGATCGTGGTGCCCCAGGTGATCCATGACCTGGGGCATGGATCCATCCATGACGCTGATGATGGATTCAAGCAGTTTGCACAGGGCGGAGGTCAAGCTAATCGGCCGATAGTTACTAGGTAACTGTTCGCTGCCTTTTTATGAATCGGCATTACCTGCCCCAACTTCCAGTCCGCTGGGAGGTCACCATTCTCTAACGAGTCCCGGAAGAGCGAAGCCACGGGCGCCGCGAGAATGCCAGGTGAATACACTGCTGAAAAACATGTTGAGCAGTTTCGCCTTTTCGACTTCCTCGGAGACCACAGTGCTGTCGTCCTTTAAATCCTCAACTCGTGTTTTGGTTTTAAGGCGAGTGTTCGCATACCGCCAGAACGGTTTTGGGTTTTCCTTAGGTCCCGCGCAAAGCCTCTCAAAATCTTCCGGCAGTTTCCGCGTCATCTTTCGGAGATCGTTCCTCCCTCAGACGTACCGGGCATAATCGATGGCGTCACGAGATTGGGCAATGGGCATACAGCTGCCACAGTAGGCGCTTATGTTGCTCCCCTATGACTATGCCTGTGCATATTGCATAGGTAGCTTATGTCTGAAACTGATGATCAATCCAGTCTGATACAAGGCCAAAATAAATGCAATATTTTTTTCAGCATACAAAATAGGTACCCATGTTCAAATCACAGCACTTCCTTCATATAAAAAAAAACAATGAAACCAACATCAAAAAGGAATAAGAAACAAAGCTGGATAAACTAATGATACATCATATAAAGTGGCTCATGGTGAGAGATAGTGAAACAAGGAGGAGGAGGAGTAGAACTGGAACCGTTGTGAGACTTGACAGTGCTGAAGACAAATGAAAAGATGACAGAACTACAGGATATTAAAGTTATATGGGCATGGTTAGCAAAACCACCCCGATGGCAGGAAATTACTTCATTCGGTCATCACAATGTGAATGTGTACATGAATGTGAAAGAGTGCGCAGTTCTCCGCTTCTCGAGATCCTTTGCCAATTTGGCACCTCCAACATATACCTTAACACGCGCACTGCCGCGCCAACCACGAACTGCCGGGGGGGGGGTTCAGCCCCCCCCCCCCCCCTAAGATCTCGATAACCATGCAACGTAGCGGCAAGCGGAAAACGGCATTAGATAGCTCGAGACAAGCTTTATCGAAAGTATATCGGCCTTTCTTTAGGTCAGGTCAATATTGAGGTGACCAGAGGTCACCAAAGATCATATTTTCCAGCTTTAGGACTTCGCTTCGAACACCCTCAAATATCTCGGGAACTATGATAGCTAGGAACAAACAAAAAATCAATCGAAAGCTGTTGAAAATTGCAATCGCATTGGGCGTCCTCAAATTTGAGCTCGGGTCAATATTTTAGGCTCCAGAGGTCATCAAATGTCAAAAAGGCTATTGGTTGGCAAAACAGTTTTTCGCAAACAGCTTTTTACTTAATAAAGACAAAGCAATAATTTTGACGCCTCGTGTTGGTCTCAATGCGCTTCGAATCATTCCTGTTGACCATGTTAGGTCAACTTAAAAATTTGACCTCAGGTCAAGGTCAAATGGTGAGTGGTGACCCAAGTAGGTCATGTTGGGAGACGTGTCTCGACGAGACAAACACATTGGTGTGGGTTTCACTTCTCTATCTTCATTCCGTTGAAAAAAAGAGTTATTGACAAAAGTGTTGGTGACCTCGGATGACCTTGGCTGACTTTGAAGGGATCACTGAACAAAAATTGCACCTGGATCATCAATAATGACCTATAACATGATCCAGAGGGAATTGGACTGATATCATGCGGATCCTCGGAATAGGAAGCGTTTGAATATTTCCCCATTGAGTTACAATGGGAGGTCACGAAATTGACCCGACCTTAGGTCACCAATATACAAAAATATGAGATAAACAACTAATTGTATATACCCATGACCAGAGGCGTAGCCAGGGGGTGCAAATGGTGCTCCTGCGCCCGGGAGATTTTGTCGGGCCCCCTATGCCCGGCTGCAACCACACGGCCTGGCGGCCGTCATTTTATGTTGTTGTAAAATACCATGAGAGAAGCGGATCCAAAGCCCTCTCACACAATACAAGGACCCTCCTAGTCTGTCAGAGAACCCTATGCTAAGGAGGAAGAACCCTTTCGAGGGCCCTCTCAAGCCTGAAATGGGCCCTCTCCAGGGGTGTAGCCAGGGGGGGGGGGGCAAACAGGGCAATTCCCCCCCCCCCCCCTCCCCCTGAAGGTCCGTACGTGCCCCCTTTGGTCGAAAAAAAAATATTTTGTATATTTTTTTAAGGAAAAGATGTTGAAAATATGCCCCTCTTAAGGATATAGTGGGCCAAATCCAGTGAGTTTTTTTGGCTGGTACCTTATGCCCCCCCCCCCCCCCCCTGAACAAAAATTGCACCCCCTGGAGTGAATCCTGGCTACGCCACTGCCTATGACCTTATGAATTCCTGTAAGTTTGAAACCAATCGGCAAGAAACTGACTGTGGTATGACAGCAAACTTTTTTGAGGTGGGGTCATGTGACCTGGCCTGGCGACCTGACATGAGATGACCAGGTCAAAAATGTCACATGTGGGTAACTGATGCCCAAACAGCTGTGCCAAATTTGGCAGCACCACAGTTTTTCTGCTATTGCTGAAAAAATGGAGGGGGCGGAAATCCCCCCCCCCCTCCTGGCTGTGTGTTAAATGCTATTCCAATCCTTTCTGTTGACTCTTCCTCTGATCTTGGGGTCTCAAATTTAATTGATACCAGACTAAAATTCATGACCATGTCCGAACAGTCGCCCACAAGGCTGGTGGCCTTGCCTATAGTTTCTTGAAGTCCACTGTGTGTTGATCCCCACAATTCATGCTCTTTCTCCTTACTACCCACATACACCCAGTAATATAATATTGTTCTTGTGTTGTGGAGCACTGGCCTTGTCCAGTACCTGAAATTTCTGGAAAATATCAAATGTTGCTGGACCAGATGTATCACTGGAATGGGATCCTTGACCTATGGGGAATGACTAAGAACCCTGAATCTCTACTCTATCCAGGGGAGACTGTTGTGTGCAGACCTCATTCAGTACTGGAAGATCTTTAATGGTAAATCTTGCATCTCAGCGCTGATTTATTTTATCAGCCTCCTCAGAATTGCACTCAGGCCACTGACACAAAATATTTCCCCCTGTAATGCATACTGATGTTAGGAAGCCTCAGAGCGCTCTTTTCCACAAAGGTGTATATCTGTATGGAACTCTTTACCAGTACTTGCTAGCACTATGCGCACACAATGTAACTGCTTTTAAATGCATACTGATGCATTTAAGACCAGGATATCAATGATGCACTGTACACTTATGTAAGTTGTTTCTCACTTGGTAAGACAACTGCACTTTCCCTGTGTAAAATGGATGTTTCTAACTGAACTAGAAATCAAGAAACTTATTATTCTGTTGAATTTTGTGTTAGGAAACAAACATCTCTGGTCAGTTTCTCCCCTCAATTTCTGCAACTTGTAGTTGTAAGCGATTCATACTGACTAGTGCGTCTTTTGTGCCTGGGGTTCCTTCAGACTTCAGTTCAAGTTCAATACTCTCCCCAAAGCTAAATCCTCCAAAATTCCTCTACATGGACCATGGTGATGGATGCCTAGGAACCCAACCAGGCAAGTAAACAAACAGAAACACCAAACAAATGTTTTTCTTTTTCTTTTTGGAAATGTTTTGTCTCTTGCAAGGACAGTTAAAATAGTTGAAATAGGTTAGTAAAAAAAAATCACTCAAACTAAGCGGTAATTTTTATGGTCATTTTTAAGTGGTCATTTTGACTTAATAAAAGTTGATGGCTTGAAATTGAACTGAAGAGCGGGTAGGGTGGTAGGTTCCAACCTCAGCCTCTTGTTCTACAGATCGAGAATTTCAAGATTTTGGAATATTGCAATGGTCAATAATGGCCAGCTCTGAATGCTGCAAGGCAAAGGCCACAGTAGATAAAAATACAAGCCAACACCTACCTTCTATAGCCCACGCCAGAGCAAAGCACGATAGCAAAGGCACGATAGATGGGTAGGTAACGAGTAAATAAATACCAGAATAAATACAACGATAAACACTATCGTTGTTTATTAAAGTACCTTGGATAGACAGAGAAAGGTCACATGTATTGAAGGAGTGTTTTTTACAATATGTCTTATACGCGCCATAAACAAAAAGTGCGATTAGAAGCCGTTTATTACTAATGAGAGTGAAGCTTTTGCATGGCTTCTCCAAAGGCAGCATTGATTGGTAAATAGATCGCATTCAGTGGCATTGATATACTAAGGCTGAACATATAAATAATTTAATTTTCGGTTGACACGCGGTAAAAATTAATAGGGGTTGTTATCTATACAGACCTTGGGGGTTGTGGTACGCAAGATTACTTTAATAATAGTGGCACGGTCATATAATACATCTATATGAACCAGGGCACTATACACTATATGAACCTTGTATAATTCTACGCGCCCTAATCCAGTAACAACAACGGGGTTTATACAGCCTTAAACAACGGTCATATACTGTGGGCTGTGGTAATGCGTGTTGTAGTTGTGCTAGTGAGAGCCGTTTGAGTTTTCGTAGACAATTTTGAAAGATCATCCAATCTTTCCTACTGTGTCCAGTTTTGTCTTGAAAACTGGAATTAAATGTAGCAATTCAAATTGGGCATTGATAATCTTGACAGGTATCAGTATGCATTGGCATAGGACCAGGGGCTGAGGGGCATGATCTCCACTTTTAACACCCCACTTTTTGGTTATATTTGTGTATTACCTTGCTCTTAATATTGTTAGGTAGGTATAAGGAAAATGTGAAAAAGCATACAGTGGGGTTAATGTCCAATCACTTATCACATACAAATACCAGACTTCATGCTTTACGCTGTGTGTTGGTACTCCATTGTTTCATTGTACCTAATTGTACCTAATTGTACCTAATTGTACCTAATTGTGTTTACACCACCAGTAGCCTGGTCCAGTTTGTGCTTTTTTCTTAGGATCAAAAGGAGCTGCTCGGTTATGTGTTTTGGGGCGCTGATCACGATGGGCTAGTCAAAAAGTAAATTTTAATAATTATTTTGACCACAAAAACAAAATTTTGCTTTGGAATTTTCCTCAATTTTATATATAACCGCGTCTTGTCAGCTACTGGCAGATTCTGGGGTCCATGTAGGGTGCGGAAAGCACAGATCAGTTCCTTAGCTTCATTTTGAGAACATCCGCATCAGTCTATCTTTATTAGATATTTCAAAATGGTTGCCAAAATGAAGTAATGTTTGGTGGTTCAAAAAATAATCATAAATGGCATTTTCGACTTGCGAGTTCTGAGTGACCAATTATGTACACAATTTCAACACAAGACTAAAATCAGTCTCAAATAGTAATAGGGGATGTATTTATCCACTTTGTGATGTCATCGCTTACAGGGGCGGATCCAGACCTTGGATTTCTGGGGGGAATGCTCCAAAATGGTAAAAACATAGAGGTTTCGACAATAATTGTGGCGCTTTGGGGGCCATGGCCCAATTTCCCCCTCCCCTGGATCCGCTTCAGAGTACATTTACCCTACAAAGTTATTATACCATAGGAGGACGATTCTGCCAATGCTGAAAAAAAATGCATCATATGTTTTGATCACAAAAGTTTTTTAACTCTAACGCCATCTGTTTCAGCATTATTAACCTGCGCACTGCAGGGGCTTTGCGCCGAACACGAACTGCAGGGGGTTGATTTCCACTCCCCCCCCCCCCTGAGATCTCGAAAACTACGCTACGTAGCGAAAAGCGGAAAAAGGCATTTGATACTTGATACATGTTCTATCAAAAGTATTTCAGTATTGTTTTAGGTCAGGTCAAAATTGAGGTCACCAGAGGTCATCAAAGGTCAAATTTTCCCGTTTTTTCCTGTTCTAGGACATCGCTCCAGAAATTCCCATATATCTCAGAAACTATGCTAGTTAGAAACAAACGGAGAAAGCAAACGCCAGCCAGTGAAATTTGAAATCGCTGAGGTGTCCTCAAATTTGATCTCAGGTCAACATTTGAGGCTCCAGAGGTCAAAAAAGAAAAAAATACGTTTTTTTACTAAATCGTGTTTCGCTATTAACTTTGTATGTAATAAAGATAACGGAAAACTGTTTACGTCATTGCGTTTATCTTGTCAAGGCGCTTTGAATGATATGCATGGTGACCTTGTTAAGTTAACTTAAAAATTTGACCTCAGGTCAAGGTCAAGTGGTGACCCAAGTAGGGCATGTTGCATATGGGAAGACGTGTCTTGACTAGACAAACACATTGATGCCTATTTTACTTCTCTATCTTCATTATGTCGGGAGTTATTGACAAAAAGTGATGGTGACCTCACATGACCTTAACCCGCGCCGTGCCGGGGGGGGGGTGTGTTTAGACCCCCCCCCCCCCCCCCCCCCCCTCAGGTTTTTCGAGGATAGCGAAAAAAACGGCGGCGCGCAGTCCGCCGTTTTTTGACACAGCTGTTCGGGCATCAATTGCGCACATTATGTTTAAAAAAAATACATCGGGTCAGCTCAGGTCAGGTCACCAGACCAGGTCACGTGACCCCACCTCCAAAAAAAAAACTTGTGGTCGTACCACAGTCACAGTTTTTAGATGATCGGTTTTATACTTACAGGATTTTATAAGGTCATATGTATCTACAATTTGTTTATCCTGAATTTTGTATATCAGCGACCTAAGGTCGGGTCAATTTCGTGACCTCCCCATTATAAGTCAATGGAGAAATATTCAGATGCTTCCTATTCCAAAGATACGCAAGATATCAGTCTAATTCCTTCTGGATCATGTTATTATAGGCCATTCTTGATGACCTAGGTGCCATTTTTGTTCACTGACCCTTACAGGGTCAGCCAAGGTCATCCGAGGTCACCAACAGTTGTATGTCAATAACTCTCGACATAATGACGATAGAGAAGTGAAACCTACACCAATGTGTTTGTCTCGTCGAGGTACATCTTCCCATATGCAATATGACCTACTTGGGTCACCACATGACCTTGACCTTAGGTCAAATTGTTAAGTTAACTTAACAAGGTCACCATATATATGTATATATATATATATCATTAAAAGCGCCTTGACAAGATAAACACAATGGCGTAAAGAGTTTTCCGTTATATTTATTAAGTAAAAAGTTAATAGCAAAAAACGATTTAGCAAAAAAAAACAGATTTTTTCCTTTTTGACCTCTGGAGCCTCAAATATTGACCTGAGATCAAATCTGAGGACACCTTAGCGATTACAAATTTCACTGGCTGGCGTTTGCTTTTTTCCGTTTCTTTCTAACTATCATCGTTTCTGAGATATATGGGAATTTCTGGAGCAATGTCCTAAAACAGGAAAATTTGACCTTTGATGACCTCTGGTGACCTCAATATTGACTTTAGGAAACAAATATCTTAGTACTTTCGAATGTGCTTTTCGAGAGCTTTCGAACACGCTTTTCTGCGTCTTTCTAGCCCTTTTAGTTTTCGAGTTGGAGGGGGATCTAACCCCCCCCCCCCCCCGGCACGGCGAAGTTGGCGCCGAGCACCGGCACGGCGCGGGTTAAATGACCCAATAGGGGTCATTTTCTTCCGGTATACATGACCATCCATTGTTTGTCAGAGATAATTCCTGATTTTAACCCGCGCACTGCAGGGGGGTTGATTTCAGGTTTTTCAAAGATAGCGAAAAAACGGTCTTGATGATCCAAGTGTAGTCAAAGCTTACACTTCGATCATCAAGAATATCCTATAATAACATCATCCAGAAGTAATTGGACTAATATCATGCATATCCTTAGCATTTGTATATTTCCCCATTGACTTATTATGGGGAGGTTACGAAATTCTGCTGCCAAGAAATGCTGCCAAGGCCCTCATGACATCCTGTAAGTTTCAAACTGATCGGTGAAAAACTCTGGCTTTGGCACAACTGCAAACATTTTTGGAGGTGGAGTCACTTGACCTGGTCTGGTGACCTGACCTGAGATGACCCTAGGTTATTTTTTTCTTCAAAGTGTGCTCAATTGATGTCCTGACAGGAGTGCGAAAACCCGGCGGCGCTGCGCGCCGCCGTTTTTTCGCTATCTTTGAAAAACCTGAGGGGGCGGAAATCAACCCCCCTGCAGTGCGCGGGTTAAAATCAGGAATTATCTCTGACAAACAATGGATGGTCATGTATACCGGAAGAAAATGAAAGAACCACACCAGCAGTTTGGTAAACACCCTGTCTGTTACCACCAAATCTGCTGCCAAGGAACGGAGAGGTCCTTGGTCGGCTCCTAATGATTCGTTTGGAGCTGATGGAGGAGTGGAAAACAGACGAGCGTCAGCCGTCATGTACCCATCAAACTGTGCGCTGAAAACCTGGCAGGCGAGGTGCTGGAACTTTGGCAGCGGGCCCCTCTGCCCACAGCCTTCACAAAGGCGAAAGTAAGGGATATAATCCTAAAACTCTGGGAAAGGAAGGAGGATGTCCGAAAACGCTCCCAGGGAACAACGGATGTATCAATGGACGCCCTCTTCGGCATCAGTCACCGGAGCCGTCAGCCTGAGCTCGCAGCTGACAGGGAGTTCCTGGCTGATCAGAGAGGCGTCAGAAGTCGTCAGATCGGTGGCATGGACAGGAACACAACGGCGCGAATTCAGAGGAGTGAGTGCCAGGCCCGAGAACAATGACGCTCTGATTCTGCTACTTCTACCTCAGCTTCTGCTACCTCAGTGGTGGGTCTTGGTGCTTCAGCTGGTCACTCGTCCCCTGCGGATGAAGCTGATCTTCCTGGATCTTCAACAAAAGCAGGAGAAACGTCAACTTCAGGTTAGAATCGTATTATCACGCATTTTCCAAAGCCGAACACCTAAAACCTCTCAATATTTATTTTGAGATTTTCCAAGTCCAGACTTTAATGGGATTTCCTTTGCCTTTTCTATTTGTATTTGTATTTATATTGATCACCAACGCCTGGACTTGGAAAATCCAAATAAATATTGAGAGGTTTTAGGTGTTCGGCTTTGGAAAATGCGTGATGAGACGATTCTGGCCTGAAGTTGACGTTTCTCCTGCTTCTGTTGAAGATCCAGGAAGATCAGCTCCATCCGCAGGGGCGAGTGTCCAGCTGAAGCACACCAAGACCCACCACTGAGGTAGCAGAAGCTGAGGTAGAAGTAGCAGAATCAGAGCGTCATTGTTCTCGGGCCTGGCACTCACTCCTCTGAATTCGCGCCGTTGTGTTCCTGTCCATGCCACCGATCTGACGACTTCTGACGCCTCTCTGATCAGCCAGGAACTCCCCTGTCAGCTGCGAGCTCAGGCTGACGGCTCCGGTGACTGATGTCGAAGAGGGCATCCATTGATACATCCGTTGTTCCCTGGGAGCGTTTTCGGACATCCTCCTTCCTTTCCCAGAGTTTTAGGATTATATCCCTTACTTTCGCCTTTGTGAAGGCTGTGGGCAGAGGGGCCCGCTGCCAAAGTTCCAGCACCTCGCCTGCCAGGTTTTCAGCGCACAGTTTGATGGGTACATGACGGCTGACGCTCGTCTGTTTTCCACTCCTCCATCAGCTCCAAACGAATCATTAGGAGCCGACCAAGGACCTCTCCGTTCCTTGGCAGCAGATTTGGTGGTAACAGACAGGGTGTTTACCAAACTGCTGGTGTGGTTCTTTCATTTTCTTCCGGTATACATGACCATCCATTGTTTGACAGAGATATTTTCTGATTGTAATAATGCTGAAACAGATGGCATTAGAGTTTACAAAACTTTGTGATCAAAACATATGATGCAATTTTTTCAGCATTGGCAGATCGTCCTCTTATGGTATAATAACTTTGTAGGGTAAATGTACCCTGAAGCAAATACCAAATTTTGTGTCGAGGGGGAATATTTTCCCTATGGAATAGGTAAGTGATTGGGGGCGGATCCAGGGGAGGGGGGAAATTGGGCCATGGCCCCCAAAGCGCGCCACAATTATTGTCACCCCCCCCCCCCCCCCGAAAACCAAGGTATGGTAACCAAGGCACACACTTTGAAAAAAAATATCATCGGGTCATCTCAGGTCAGGTCACGAGACCAGGTCAAGTGACCCCACCTCTAAAAATGTTTGCAGTTGTGCCAAAGCCAGAGTTTTTCACCGATCAGATTGAAACTTACAGGATGTCATGAGGGCATAAGTACTTACAATTCGTTTATATCGGAATTTTGATATCGGTGACCTAAGGTCAGGTCAATTTCGTAACCTCCCCGTACTAAGTCAATGGGGAAATATACAAATGCTTCCTATTTCAAGGATATGCATGATATTAGTCCAATTACTTCTGGATCATGTTATTATAGGATATTCTTGATGATCCAGGTGTAATTTTTGTTCAGTGACCCCTATTGGGTCATTTGAGGTCATGCAAGGTCACCATCACTTTTTTTGTCAATAACTCCCGACATAATGAAGATATAGAAGTAAAACAGACATCAATGTGTTTGTCTCGTCGAGATACGTCTTCCCATATGCAACATGCCCTACTTGGGTCACCATTTGACCTTGACCTGAGGTCAAATTGTTAAGTTGCCTTAACAAGGTCACCATGTATATCATTGAAGCGCCTTGACGAGATAAACACAATGGCGGAAACAGTTTTTCGTTATCTTTATTAAATAAAACGTTAATAGCAAAAAAACGATTTAGCAAAAAACTGCATTTTTTTCTTTTTGACCTCTGGAGCCTCAAATATTGACCTGATATCAAATCTCAGGACACCTCAGCGATTGCAAATTTCACTGGCTGGCGTTTGCTTTTTTCCGTTTGTTTTTAACTAGCATCGTTTCTGAGATATATGGGAAATTCTGGAGCGATGTCCTAAAACAGGAGAAAAAAATGGAAAATTTGACCCTTGATGACCTCTGGTGACCTCAATTTTGACCTGACCTAAAACAATACTGAAATACTTTTGATAGAACATGTATCAAGTATCAAATGCCTTTTTCCGCTTTTCGCTACGTAGCGTAGTTTTCGAGATCTCAGGAGGGGGGTGGAAATCAACCCCCTGCAGTTCGTGTTCGGCGCAAAGCCCCTGCAGTGCGCAGGTTAATAATGCTGAAACAGATGGCGTTAGAGTTAAAAAACCTTTGTGATCAAAACATATGATGCATTTTTTTCAGCATTGGCAGAATCGTCCTCCTATGGTATAATAACTTTGTAGGGTAAATGTACTCTGAAGCGGATCCAGGGGAGGGGGAAATTGGGCCATGGCCCCCAAAGCGCCACAATTATTGTCGAAACCTCTATGTTTTTACCATTTTGGAGCATTCCCCCCCAGAAATCCAAGGTCTGGATCCGCCCCTGTAAGCGATGACATCACAAAGTGGATAAATACATCCCCTATTACTATTTGAGACTGATTTTAGTCTTGTGTTGAAATTGCGAACATAATTGGTCACTCAGAACTCGCGAGTCGAAAACGCCATTTATGATTATTTTTCGAACCGCCAAACATTACTTCATTTCGGCGACGATTTTGCAATATCTAATAACGATAGACTCGATAACGATAACGATACGATACGAACGATAACGATAATAACGATAGCAGATTGTCTCATAATGAAGCCAAAAAACTGATCTGTGCTTTCCGCACCCTACATGGGCCCCAGAAGCTGCCAATAGCCGACAAGACGCGGTTATATTGTAAATTGAGCAAAATCCACAAACGAAATTTTGTTTTTGCGGTCAAAATAATTTCGAAAATTGACTTTTTGACCAGCCCATCGTGATCAGCGCCCAAAAACACATATAGCCAAGCAGCTCCTTTTGATCCTAAGAAGAAGAAAAAAAACGAAAACCAGACCAGGCATGCATGAAAAGTCTGGTATTTTGATGTGACAAGAAATCTCAGCTCAAGCTCATATCAGCAATAAAATATGCAGGGAGATTGTGTTTCTAAAAAAAAAATTGCACCTGCAAATTGCAGTTCATGGCATCCCTGCATTCCAAAATCTAGTCTGCTGTTAAAATGTATTAAAGGGAAATTATGACCTTTTGATTTTGTTAGCAACAATTTCTTAGGCTACCGCTATGGTTTTAAAATTATTTTATTTAAATTTAAGAATTAAATAAAATTATTCCCAAATTCGAAGTTGTAAGTGTGGGAAAAATACAAAACAAGTACCTTGTGTACTTCATGAAGGTCATTGACAAATTGGCCCTTCCCTACCATTGTTTACATCGATTGCGGCATTTTTGGAGGCTCTGTGACATTTCCGATCAAACTGAGCGCTGCTCGGACACACGCTAGTAGCGCTTTCGTTCTCCATGGCACCCAGGCGTCAGCCAATCAAAAGCCAGAAAGGGAATACGTTCTGGCTTTTCATTGGCTCACGCCTGGTTGCCATGGAGAACGAAAGCGCTACTAGCAACAACTCGCCACAATGGTTAAGTGCGCCGAGAAGCATGACAATGCTTTGTAAACAAATCGCCGACGCTAAATAGGTCGCCGTCGATGTGCATCGATGAGCTTCCGATTTAATTGCCAGTTTTGTGTTATTGTTTGTTAGTTTTTTGGGGAAAAATTATTATTTTTCATGATAATATAAAGCATAGTGTTATATACAGCCACAGACAAATTATACAATACTCCTAATGTTGAAAACAAATGAATTTATTTTCAAAAATTGAGGGTCGCAACCACTAACTATGCCGCCGTTGATGTGCATCGATGAGCTTCCGATTTTATTGCCACTTTTTTCCAATCGCTGTTAGTTTTAGAAGATCGCCGGGCATATAATCACAACAAGCAGAACGCACAATATATTTTCCACTCCATTGCGTAAAAAAAACAATACGGGAATAGCCCGCAGTTTGATGAGGACCAAAAGTACTTGCAAGTACCGGTCGTTAAAAGTGTGGAACGCTTATCAACTTTAACTTGAAATATCTTTCGGTAGGAAAGTTTTCATGCAAAATGTGATAAATTTACAATATATTTTGGTCTCGTCTGGCGATTTCAAGTGCTAACTCCATTTTTGTGAAAAAAGGTCATTATTTCCCTTTAACAGTAATTGCATTCTCAAAATATTTTGAAAGTATGTTGCATAGTTACTTATTGCATGTTATGTTATGCATTGCATTTGTCACTGAGAGGTTCATGTTTTGTATGCAATGGACTAGGTCTTTTGGGAGCAAGCCTTGTGCAGTTGTATTGCATAGCTAAATAGCATGGGAGTGATTGTCAACAAGTTCAGCCATTCTTAACCTGCGCTGTGCCGGTGCTCAGCGCCACCTTCACCGTTCCAGGAGGCATCTTAACGCCCCCCCCCCCCCCCCTTCTAACTTGTCTCCTATGGGGAGTAGACAGAATATAAAAACACTGTACTCGTCGCGTCAAAAATGTCCAAACTATTTATTTCATGAGGTCTGTTCACGGACCCTGCGGTTGGCTGCGGTTCGGCGGTCAGCAGTGGTCGGCAGCCGGTGGGGTAACTAAAAGTGGGGATGGGACGAACGGTATGACGTCACACGCCTGCGGTTCCGGCGTTTGGCACGGAGCAATCGCAGGATGAAATGTCCGTGTGTTCAAGAGACGCCTGCTTGTGATGACGCATGCGGAAAGGGACGGGGCTAGAGCCTGCTGGAAACCGCCGAACCGCAGGTAGTCGTGAACAGGCCTATGGTTTGGCTCGAGTCAACATTGAGGTCACCAGAAGTCGGTCATCAAAGGTCAAATTTTCAAGTAAAGGACTGCTCCAGAAACCCCCAAATATTTCGTGAACTATGATAGCTAGGAACAAACGGAAAAAAGCAATCGAAAGCCAATGAAAAATGCAATCGCCATTGGTGGCCTAAAATTTTTGCTCAGGTCATTACTTTATGCTCCAGAGGTCACTAAGTCCAAAGGTCACAGTGACATTTTCTTCACACAAAAATAAATCGTGAATAACTTCTTATCGGTTGAACATAGAACAAATTTTGACACTATCGTGTTTGTCTCGTCAAGACGCTTCGAATCATATTAATGGTGGCCGGTTTAGGTCAACTTCAAAATTTGACCTCAGGTCAAGGTCATTTTGTGACCCAGGTAAATCATGTTGCATATGGGGCGATGCGACTCGATGAGACAAACACAGTGGTGGCATTCGCACGTCTCTACTGTATTATATCAAGAGTTAGATATTGACACAAAAGTTCTGGTGACCTCAGCTGACTTTGCAGAGGTGACTGTGCAACAATTGCACCTGGGTCATCAAGAATGAGCTAAAATAACATGATTATGTACAAATTGACCTGATCTAATGCATATTCCGTGAAAAGAAAGCATTTGTATATTTTCCCATTGATATAATGGGGAGGTCACGAAATTAACCTGACCTCACCGTCACCGATAAGGTCACCGATATAAAAAATGAGATATACGAATTGTAGGTACTTTGACCTTATGAAATCCTGCAAGTTTCAAATTTCGCGGACAAACACTGTGGCTTCGGCACGACCACAATTTTTTTTGGATGTAAGGTCACTTGACGTGACCTGACCTGAGATGACCCGAGGTCAAAACTTTTACACAATGTGGATAATTGACGCCCCAACAGCTGTGCCAAATTTGGCGGCGCGCAACGCCGCCATTTTCCCGCTATCCTCGAAAAAACTTAGGGGGCGTCTAAACGCGCCCCCCTCCCTCCCCCCGGGGATAATCCTTGACCTAAACCTGTGATAATCCTTGATTAACTCCTTTGACATCATACATATCTGACCCAGTGTTCTAACTTTTATCTTTGCTTTTATAGGATATATTATTACCTGTCCAGAAAATGTCTAAAAGACCTCATCAAGCTTTGGAAGATGAGGAACCCATGGTGGATGAGAAACCCATGGCGGATGAGAAACCCATGGTGGATGAGAAACCCATGGTGGATGAGAAACCCATGAAGAAGCATACCCTAGATTCTGATGAAGAAGAGGAAATCGATAACAAGAAATATAATCTGATGGACCCTGAAGAAATTGAAGGTAAGAGTCCATTTCTAGTCCCTTTTGATGTTAGTGTTATAGTTTGACTTACTCTTCATACCAATTCACAAATATTTAGCTGAAGTGTGAGATGAGTAATAAAGTGACGCCCAGCAGTCATACACACTGTGAAATGCCAAATAGCATGGCATGCACCACTCAACGTTTGCTGGGGCTCGAACCCGTGCTTCTCACGTGGGAGGCTAACATTGCCTCCAGCTGGGCAACTTTGTGGGGACCGGGGAGTTGTCTTTCTCACGTGGGAGGCTAACATTGCCACCAGCTGGGCAACTTTGTGGGGACTGGGGGGAGTGGTCACGTCATACACAATGCAACTTCCTGACGTAAAGAATCCAGTTTGCGGAGGGCTCCATTCAGTGCTGCTCACAACAGTTTGTCCTCTATTTCCTGCATCCGAAGTTTGGGTTGTGCATGAGGGCATTTTATTTTAATATTGAAATTTCACGAGAAAAAAATCTAAGCAAAGGGTATTATGGACTATCATGTAGCTCATCTTTCTCAAGTGTGATCATGTATCATTGGGGCTCTATATAGTTATATACAATGGAAACTATATGCACATCCAATAAACACGTTTTCAATGACGCGAGTTTACCGCAGGAGAGGAAGATGACACAATTGCAAAAGATGGAGACATACAGATCACACCATTTAACATGAAAGAAGAAATGGATGAAGGCCACTTTGATGCAGAAGGGAATTACTATTGGAAGAAAGAAGAAGAAATTCGTGACGCTTGGCTCGACAATATTGATGACGCAAAGGTAAGAACAGAGTGTTCTGTTTTAAGGATAATATTATAAATAGTTTAAGGGTAATATTATATATAGTTTAAGGATAATATATATAGTTTAAGGATAATATTATATAAATGACATAGTTTCTTGGAGATATATTATATCGAGTCGTCATTGACATTAGCCTCGGACTCCAGGACATGGCTACTTAATGTGTCAGGGTTGCATGTCGGCTGAAGTATCTACGGGGCTACAGCGAAACCCAATCGTTATCGGGGCCCGGCGGGTTGACCGCATGGTGTGAATTAGTTGAGTCTGCTGATTCAATCTTTCACAAGTCAGCCACGTTACTCCCCACTCGACTGACCTGTAGTCGGATTTCAGCAACACTACGGCCCGCGCGGGAAGACAGATTCGGACGACGACTCGTCCGAGGACCAGACGGAAGTTGTGAAGGACTCCGACAAGGCTGCCATCTACGAACAGATGCTGGAACTGATGCAGCCAAAGGAGACGGTCGCCAAAGCACTGCGACGCCTCGGTGAGCACGACTCCGTAGCTTTGGACGGGAGAGCGAAACTCCAGATTTCAGAGTGGTGTTCATGGACCCTGTGGTTGGCTGCGGTTCGGCGGTCAGCAGTGGTCGGCAGCAGGGGATAACGGAAAGTGGGGATGGGGCGACAGGTATGACGTCACACGGCTGCGTTTGGCTGCGGTCGGTACGAAGCGACCGCAGGATGAAATGTCACGTTAAGTGGCGCATCGCGGCATTCAGTGTTCATAAGACGCCTGCATGTGATGGCACATGATCGAGGGGGGGGGGGGGGGTTAGAGCCTGAGGTTGACCGCCGAACTGCAGGGACCATGAACACTGAACAGCACTCGGGATTAATTAATTTATGAATTCATTCATTCATTCATTCGCGATTCAACATCCCATCGCTGATCTTTAGCGGTGGATTACTGCACAGATCGGTATGGTCACTGATGTGTTGCTGCCAATATATTCTTATGCGTGTTCGTGCCTGAGGGCCATTCAGTGTCGGACTATATTAAAGAGATATTGCCACCACGCAGGCCAATATGGAGTTTTTGGTGTGTATCGGTAGATTAAGCGTGTCCGATTTCACCTGCAAAATTTGGTTCCCGAAACTCCCCTTATTAGATTTGAGAAAAAAAATGAATTTACACCACTCATGATTGGCACACATTCGTAAAATTAGAGTCGCCTCATCACTATTTAGAATCACTTCTTTGCGGACTATGATTTGCTTTTGAATATTACAAACTCAACATCACCATTCCGTCAGTGCACTTTAAGATTAAAATGCGTATACATTTAATTATATTTTCAACAACCTCTTTCATAATAAAACATGAATAAAACAGCAAGAATGGCTATGGCTCGACTTTGGGACCATAGGAGATTTGGGACCAATACCTTACGACGCCGAAGTTGGCGATGGACGAGCGAGCGCGAAGAAAATGTATAGTGAATTTCAACTCCATCGGGCAAGTAGTTTCTAAGATACAAAAAGGGTGCGCACGTGCAGAAGCACCCTACCCCTGACTTGTGTGAAAGTGGCGGCTGAGAGGTCCCTAACCACGCACAAAATTTGAACACAATCGGCTCAGCTGTTCCTGATATATATATATATATATATATATATATATATATATATATATATATATATATATATATATATATATATATATATATATATATATATATATATATATATATATATATATATATATATATATATATATATATATATATATATATATATATATATATATATATATATATATATATATATATATATATATATATATATATATATATATATATATATATATATATATATATATATATATATATATATATATATATATATATATATATATATATATATATATATGTATATATATCTATATATCTATATATCTATATATCTATATATCTATATATCTATATATCTATATATCTATATATATATATATATATATATATATATATATATATATATATATATATATATATATATATATATATATATATATATATATATATAATATATATATATATATATATATATATTATATTATATATATATATATATATATATATATATATATATATATATATATATATATATATATATATATATATATATATATATATATATATATATATATATATATATATATATATATATATATATATATATATATATATATATATATATACATATATATATATATATATATATATATATATATATATATATATATATATATATATATATATATATATATATATATATATATATATATATATATATATATATATATATATATATATATATATATATATATATATATATATATATATATATATATATATATATATATATATATATATATATATATATATATATATATATATATATATATATATATATATATATATATATATATATACATATATATAATAGGGGTGGGCACGTGCGCACCTGCAGAGGCACCCCATCCCTCCCTGACTTGTGGGAAAGTGGCGGCTGAGAGGTCCATAACCACACACCAAATTTGAACACAATCGGCTCAGCCATTCCTGCGATATAGAATAGGGGTGCGCACGTGCAGAGGCGTTCCGCCAATAACTTGTGGGAAAGTGGCGGCTGAGGGGTCCTAACCACACAACAAATTTGAACGCAATCGGCTCAGCCGTTGCGGAGTTATTGCGAGGAAACACCTTCCAACACCCCTCACGCGGCACGCCGCACGCGCAGTGGTAGTCATCCACGTGAGTCGGCACTGGTTTAAAAACAGGGTAGGTTGGATGGGGCTGCTCAGCAAAGAAGCCCGCTTGTCAATCGGACGTGCGGTTGCAGAGAAATTAGCTTGTCAAAAGCGTCGCCACGGGCCGGGCCGGGTCGGGGCCGCTCATATTCAGATCTTCCCATATACCACGGAAAGACGAGCGAGCGCACAGATAGACTTTTCAAGGTCAAGTATCGGCGAATTCGGACGCTTCGGCTTTGAGCGGGCGCCAATTTCACAGCAAAACTGGATGAGGGCGGCCATCGTGAATCTATTACTGAGCACAGCTGGGACCAACGTTTTGGAGTCAGAAATAATATTTTAAAAAATCCGATACCCTGCTTTAGGTGCTGCAGGAACATGATTGTTGATCCCCCACCATAGGCGTAACCACCTTCCGAAAGTAGGTGGGGACGGAGGCACTTTGAAGTCGATTCTTTCATGCAACGTCCATAGGCGTAATGTTAACCCGCGCACTGCAGGGGGGTTGATTTCCGCCCCCCCCCCCCCCCCCCCCCCCCACCCCCCCCCCCCCCCCCCCCCCCTCAGGTTTTTCAAAGATAGCGAAAAAACGGCGCCGCGCAGCGCCGCCGGGTTTTGGCACACCTGTTAGGACATCAATTGCACACACTTTGAAAAAAATATCATCGGGTCATCTCAGGTCAGGTCACGAGACCAGGTCAAGTGACCCCACCTCTAAAAATGTTTGCAGTTGTGCCAAAGCCAGAGTTTTTCACCGATCAGTTTGAAACTTACAGGATGTCATGAGGGCATAAGTACTTACAATTCGTTTATATCGGAATTTTGATATCGGTGACCTAAGGTCAGGTCAATTTCGTAACCTCCCCGTACTAAGTCAATGGGGAAATATACAAATGCTTCCTATTTCAAGGATATGCATGATATTAGTCCAATTACTTCTGGATCATGTTATTATAGGATATTCTTGATGATCCAGGTGTAATTTTTGTTCAGTGACCCCTATTGGGTCATTTGAGGTCATGCAAGGTCACTATCACTTTTTTGTCAATAACTCCCGACATAATGAGGATATAAAAGTAAAACAGACATCAATGTGTTTGTCTCGTCGAGATACGTCTTCCCATATGCAACATGCCCTACTTGGGTCACCATTTGACCTTGACCTGAGGTCAAATTGTTAAGTTGACTTAACAAGGTCACCATGTATATCATTGAAGCGCCTTGACGAGATAAACACAATGGCGTAAACAGTTTTTCGTTATCTTTATTAAATAAAACGTTAATAGCAAAAAAAACGATTTAGCAAAAAAACTGCATTTTTTTCCTTTTTGACCTCTGGAGCCTCAAATATTGACCTGATATCAAATCTGAGGACACCTCAGCGATTGCAAATTTCACTGGCTGGCGTTTGCTTTTTTCCGTTTGTTTTTAACTAGCATCGTTTCTGAGATATATGGGAAATTCTGGAGCGATGTCCTAAAACAGGAAAAAAATGGAAAATTTGACCTTCGATGACCTCTGGTGACCTCAATTTTGACCTGACCTAAAAAAACACTGAAATACTTTCGATAGAATATGTATCAAGCTATCAAATGCCTTTTTCCGCTTCTCGCTACGTAGCGTAGTTTTCGAGATCTCAGGCGGGGGGCGGAAATCACCCACCCCCCCCCTGCAGTTCGTGTTCGGCGCAAAGCCCCTGCAGTGCGCGGGTTAAAATCCGAAAATGTTACTGGGGACTGATCCCCAGTGACCCCAGTGGTGGTTAGGCGCCTGATCCCCACCATTCATTTAAGTTGCTTTTTAGAAATTCTCCGGAGGTGGCAATATACCTTCAATTTCTCATTTTGCTTTTCATTTTAAATACAATATTTTTAACCTGACCTTTTGCTGTCACAAGCGCAGCTCTATTAAAATATCGCTGCTTGATGATCGCACTGTTTCCGTCGGCGTCCGCCAGGTGGCAACAAGTCGCGTCACTCAGCGTCGGCGCGCTGGAAGCAGAAGCGGTCGGCGGCGGCAGCGGGCGGAGCGGAGTCGGAGGCGGCTGCCGAGGACCGGCAGCGCATGGAGCGGCTCACCGGACTGGCCGACCGACTGCTCAGCCAGGGCAACATGGAGGTGTACCAGATGACCCGCGAGGCCGTCAACCACCAGGTCAGTCAGCGCTCGCATCGAGTGCCAGTGTGGACATGTCCTGTAGTTTATCACTGGGGCATCCATTTTGGTCTGCAATCTGTCGTGTATCAGTTCTGACCGGACGTCACCCGAGCCGACTTGACCTGTTTGACCCGCAGTTGGAGCAGCTGCGTAAGCCGGTGGCGGACCGGCTGCAGGGCGCCACCGATGACGACGCGCTCGACATATTCGGCGACTCGCTGGACAAACAGCCGGCGACGGGCAGTGATGGTCGCCCGGCTGACCAGGCACAGCCCGCTGACGCCGCCGACCAGACCGGCCGGACAGCGGCACACAGTGGGCAGACGGACACCGCTGCGCCTTCACAGGCCGACAAGACGGCCGGCAGCAATGGACAACCAGAGGCCGGCGACTCTGCAGCAATAGGTAACACAGACACATGCCGACATTGCACTCTTAAGCATTTATTATGTGGCAAATATTTATATTATCTTCACAGTTATCCGTCAAGTTGATCAACTTTAAAGGTCAAGACTGGATAGACTGGACAGATCAGTGGGTGATTTTTGTCTTCATTTTCACGCTAATCTAAAATAACTGCACACTTATCAGAAATGTCATCGTTTTTAAGTGAATAGCTTTATGCCAGCGATTACACTTGCTTCCTACCGAGTGTCGTCTGAGAAACTCTTCACAATACCCGTTGGCGACTGACATGCTGACGTCGGTCCCTATGTGCCTGTCTGCAGACGCGGGTGACGCGCTGACATGGCAGTTCAAATGGGACGACAGCGAGGACGCCGAGGTGCACGGACCGCACACGTCATCCGAGATGAACGCCTGGAGCGAGAGTGGCTACTTCAGCGACGCCGTGCTCGTGCGCAAGACCGGCTCCACCGCCTTTTACCAGGTCAAACGAGTCGACTTCGAGATCTACATTTAGACGCGATGGGCCCTGCGCCCCGTCCTGGCTGTTGTGTAACGCTGTAGCCAGGCGAGCGGCACGACGGCACCCTGAGGCCTCCCGCTACCGGTGGGGTTGGGCCGGGGCAGAAGTGGGCCGAAAAGTCTCAACCTTGAGATATGTGTCGTCCCACACAAGCCAGTTGAGGGTCGGATCTCGCTCCCAGCGAGGTGTGTGCGTGCGGTACTTGTTATGAGTTCTCCGCTGTTTTTCATTGCATCGCTTAAAAAGAGGCAACGGATAGTCTCAATACACCATATTTGTCCATATATTGTTTCGCGTTCTTCTATCCGCTGCTGTAAAGAAGTTGTCATCTTCTAAACTATTAAAATGGCTATAATTGTTAATGCATGGTGTTAAAGACGTGTTGATCCATATTTGGTCGTTGTGGTAAACATTTAAAAAAAATTTGAGGCAGAAAATAACTAGAGTTAATTGGAAAATGGTAAACTGCACGACGAAGACGGCACTATCCATTAGTATTTCATGACGTCTCATGCACGGCGATCGGCACTAAATTTCGCTTCCTGGGAATGCGAAGTTGTGCTAATCGGTCGTCTTCGGCAAAAGAAGTAATGTAGTACTAGTGTTGATGTTAAGATGGGCAAGCTTCTCGTTTTGTATCCATTGGTTGCAAAGGCATCCCAATTAAAGGAAATAGTTCACCTTCAACATGGGGTTTTTAACTGAAATAGCAGTTTTGTAGCCCGTGTTGAGAAATCCCTATCTGCAACTGTTCTTGTCTGAAAAGACTCCAGCCGAAGATATTTGCCTTTTTGGCGAAGAAATGCGGCGCATATATGATATACCGTACCATCTGAAAGTGCCAGCACTGCATGGAGCATGCGCAGACCAATAACGCACACCATAAACTTAATAATTTACGACCTTCTGTCCTGAATTGGCGCGATGTAGGACCATTTTTGAAAAGAAAAAAAGAAACTGTATTAAAAAATATAATAAAATACTGTTCTGATAAATTTTCCGAAGGTGGACTATTTCCTTGAAGACAACGGTGGGCGTATGGTGAAGGGAAAGTATCGGACGTCGAAGCGGAGTGCTGTTCACGACCTGCGGTTCGGCAGTCGGCAGCAGTGGGCATAACGGAAAGTGGGGAGTGGGCGAAAGGTATGACGTCACACGGCTGCGGTTCCGGCGATCAGTACGAAGCGACCGCAGGATGAAATATCATGGGAGTGGCGGCCCGGGTTCGAGTCGCTTCGGCGCTCGCTATTTGCCCCTGACTGGGATGACCTGCGGCTGGTGGCAGCGGTCGCGTTCAAGGTCAGTTGACGTCAGAGGGCGGGGTGGACCGTGTCCAGGTATGTCGGACACGTAAAACTTTCGCCTCTAAATTCTGCCGGCTGCCAGGAATTGCCTGATCGGGTGGTAGGGTCGGCCTGCGCAACAAACTATGCTTAGCGCGGGTCTTGACCTCGGAAATCCATCCATTCAAAACATTCGGACTAAATGTATTATTAAAAAATATATAATAATACAAAAATGTTAAGTGGCGCATCGCGACATTCAGTGTTCATAAGACGCCTGCCTGTGATGACGCATGCTCAAAGGGGCGGGGCTTAGAGCCTGCGGTTGACCGCCGAACCGCAGGACACATGAACATTGAACAGGCCTCGGCGCTTCCTTTTGAGCGCTTTTGCACCTCCAAAGGTGGGGACAAATCCATTAAAGGGAAATAATGACCTCTTTCCACAAAAATGGAGTTAGCACTTGAAATCGCCAGACGAGACCAAAATATATTGTAAATTCATCACATTTTGCATGAAAACTTTCCTACCGAAAGATATTTCAAGTTAAAGGGAGTGTGCCTACTCACATCGCTTAGTTGAGGTTATTGACACCGGTCTATAGAACACAATTTTCTGAGTTGAACCATTAATTCATTTCTCCAGATTCACCCTAGTTGCTGAGATATTCAAAGACTCCAGTAATTTGCTTGGGAGCAAAAAGTTATCGGGTAGACTCCAGAGGGCTTCCGCTACTAGAAGCACTGCAACTATCGATTAAACTGCTAGCGTATTGTTAGCGCCGGCATAGCAATTCAACAAAACAGCTCGTGCTCGTTGATAGCAGCAGCCGAACAGAAGCTGGACGGCCATCATGTTTTTCGATGATGGCCGTTTCGATGATTGTCGATGGCCATTTTTTGAAGAAGATATCAATTTAGAGCTACGAAACTTGCACATAATAAAGTTCACAGTGGCAAGAACGTGCTGTGCAAAACTCGTCTTTCTATCTTGCATGATGTGACCGTAATTGTATTGTCTTATGTGCGCCGTTTTACATAACATCATCATAGCGGCGATCGTTTTATAGATATCGAAACAAAAATAAACAAAAAACAATATAAGTGAAAATTCAACTAAAGGGGCTCCAGGTGTGAATTTCATCATATACAACAATCAAACCAACAGCTACTTACCGTATTAAAAATATTTTTGACATTCCAAAACAGTAGGCACACTCCCTTTAACGACCGGTACTTGCAAGTACTTTTGGTCCTCATCAAACTGCGGGCTTTTCCCGTATTTTTTTTTACGCAATGGAGTGGAAAATATATTGTGCGTTCTGCTTGTTGTAATTATATGCCCGTCGATCTTCTAAAACTAACAGCGATTGGAAAAAGTGGCAATACAATCGGAAGCTCATCGATGCACATCAACGGCGGCATAGTTAGTAGTTGCGACCCTCAATTTTTGAAAATAAATTCATTTGTTTTCAACATTAGGAGTATTGTATAATTTGTCTGTGGCTGTATATAACACTATGCTTTATATTATCATGAAAAATAATAATTTTTCCCCAAAAAATTAACAAACAATAACACAAAACTGGCAATTAAATCGGAAGCTCATCGGTGCACATCGACGGCGACCTATTTAGCGTCGGCGATTTGTTTACAAAGCATTGTCATGCTTCTCGGCGCACTTAACCATTGTGGCGAGTTGTTGCTAGTAGCGCTTTCGTTCTCCATGGCAACCAGGCGTGAGCCAATGAAAAGCCAGAACGTATTCCCTTTCTGGCTTTTGATTGGCTGACGCCTGGTTGCCATGAAGAACGAAAGCGCTACTAGCGTGTGTCCGAGCAGCGCTCAGTTTGATCGGAAATGTCACAGAGCCTCCAAAAATGCCGCAATCGATGTAAACAATGGTAGGGAAGGGCGAATTTGGCAATGACCTTCATGAAGTACACAAGGTACTTGTTTTGTATTTTTCCCAAACTTACAACTTCGAATTTGGGAATAATTTTATTTAATTCTTAAATTTAAATAAAATAATTTTAAAACCATAGCGGTAGCCTAAGAAATTGTTGCTAACAAAATCAAAAGGTCATTATTTCCCTTTAAGTCCAGGCTACACTATACGTGGCCTCCACCGCTGTAATCTATATCTATCTATCTATCTATATATATCTATCAGTTCTCCAACCCGCTCAAAACCTCAAATTTTGTGTCTCTTTGTGTGCCGTAAATGTGTCTCTTTGAACGTTTTTATCCCATTACTTGTCATTACTTGCATTACTTGCATTTTATCCCATTACTTGCATATATGTCAGCATGTTTGCATTACTGTTGATGTCAGCATGTTTGCATTACTATTGATAACCAGTGGCCGCAAATAGACCAAATATTTCCTTGTGATTTCGAAATAAGAGAGCTTTTTACCAACTTCGACGTTCGTGGCGAGGCGAGACGTGATTGGCGCAAGTTTTCAGTCCAGTCGCCTGCAATTGTCAAGTTGAAGAAGTAACGGCCCTTAACACCACCCTGAAGTATCAAATATGCTTTGCTATGAGCCGCGCAGATGAGCTAAGTAAGTGAACGACTTCCACTCTATTGTTATTCAAAAACTTGCGTTTTCATCGATAATGGAACCGAAATTTGAATTGCACGGCAAATCTTGGCAATTTTTTCCCAAGAACGTGACGTTGTGACCTAGCCACTCTCAAGCGAAGACCCACAAAAGACTGAAGGATATTGGGCTAGGCCGTTCAATAGAGATTCTATGGGAAAACACGGTCTCCTCTGGATCCGGATAATATGCATTTGAAATTTGAAGGCCAGCAACTTTGCAACACATGATTCTCTTCTTTAACTGGTTCATTAATATGGGCACCCAAAACTGGACGTAACAAGTAACGGCAAGCGGGCGAAGCCGCCCCCCGCCCAGGAATCGCACTCGCTCAGCTGTCAGGCATGCAAGAGCCAAAGCTCAAGGAAAGCTGCCATCACTTGCAGTCTCTGCGGCCAGCGATGGCACACTTCCTGTGCCAAACTGACGATCGCCCAGGCCCGGGCTCTCTCAGTGTGGCACTGCCAGCAGTGCCTCGGCCGGCCGGCTGCTACACCGGAGCCACCCACCCAGGCGTCAGAGGCCCCGGCTTGTGGGATCGCCGCAGGTTTGGCCAAGCTCCGAGCCAGCACCAAGGTGATTGGCCGGATTCCCAAGGCGGCGCGGCCTATAGTCGCTGACTCTATTTCAACGTTAATAGACGAAGCCATGAGCAGTCCCATCTCATCATCAGCGTGGTGGAATTTCCTTTCCTTTGCTTTTGTCGCTCTACGAGCACCAGATTCGCCCAAAAGCGGCGAGCGGCGTGTGACGCTGGTCACACACATACGACGTCAGGTCGCTGGATTGGACTCCGCTGCTCCTCACCCGGCAACGGTACAGCGGAGTGCCCCCGCCCAGCACTCGTCGAACCCTGACTCCCTCGCACGCCGCATTCGCGCCAAGTGTGCAGACGGAGATGTCCGCGCCGGCCTCCGCCTTCTAACATCCAGTGACACCTTCGTCGACCCCACCGATGACGTTATCAACGCCTTACGTCAGAAGCACCCACCTGCACCAACCAACCTGAGTCTACCGCCGCCTCCCGTGGCCTCAGACCCTCATCCACTGACTGTCACAGACGAGCAAGTCCATGGTGCCATCTTCACAATGCCACCAGGTTCGTCTGCTGGCCTCGATGGCATCCGACCACTACACCTACGCCAGCTGCTCTCCCGAGAGGCTGCCGAGTCAGGCCACCGCCTTCTCACCTCGCTGACAGCCCTGACCAACCTGGTGCTGAGTGGCCACGTGCCTGAGTGCGGACGCGACGCTCTGTTCGGAGCGTCTCTCTGCGCTTTGAGGAAAAAAGACGGTGGCTTGCGCCCGATAGCCGTGGGGAGCGTGTATCGCCGTCTGCCCGGACGCGTCGGCGCGAGACACATCGCAACCGTCCTGGGTCCAGAGCTACGCCCCACCCAACTCGGAGTAGGCACTCCACTGGGCTGTGAAGCAGCTGTGCACGCCACTCGTGAATTCATCGAGTCCAAAGCTCCCGACTCCAGCGTTCCGCGCGTCCTTGTCAAAGTTGATGTCAGAAACGCCTTCAACACAGTGCGACGAGACGTTATATTGAGCCAGCTACAAGAACGCTGCCCCGAAATTTATCCAATGACGCACCAAGCCTACAGTCTACCCACACCCCTCTACATCGATGATCAGGTGATCCCCTCCGCCAGCGGGGTACAGCAGGGCGATCCACTCGGGCCTGCCGCCTTCTCCCTGGCGGTCGACTCGTGCGCCAGAGCTCTAAGGTCACCTTTAAACGTCTGGTACCTGGACGACGCTACAATCGCCGGTCCAGTAGATGTCGTGGTATCCGACCTCCGCTCACTCGCCACGGCACTCCCCAGGCTCGGCCTTCAGCTCAATCCTACTAAATGCGAGGTCTCTTTCCTGGACGCCGCCCCCCAGGCAACCCATGATGCTGCGGTAGAGGTCATCCGAAGTGCATTGCCAGAGATAGTCGAAACCCCTCTGAACAAACTCACGCTGCTGGGATCTCCTCTACGTGACGACAGCCTGGCCGCTGCCGTCGACAGTGCAGCTGACATTATCAGACGTCTCTGCAGCCGCCTCCTACAGCTGGACCGCCACACAGCAATCTTCTTTCTAGTCCACTACGTATCGGCGCCTCGGCTCCTTTACCTGTTGAGGTCAGCACCGCTCTACAAAGTGTCGGACACACTTAAGAAGATTGACGAGCTGGTGCGCGAGACTTTAGTGAAGGTTTCCAATGTCGCTGTCAGCGGACTGTCGTGGGAACAAGCAAAGCTGCCGATCAGACTCGGAGGCCTCGGGGTGCGTTCCGTCGATAGCCTAGCCCTTCCCTGCTTCATAGCATCCATGAATGCGTCTCTTCCTCTGATAGGCAGCATATCTACCGGACTGCTTCCATCCACCGGCGTGCCGGCCTCCCTGAAAGCAGCAGTGCAGCTATTCGCAGCGATGCCTGGCATCAAGGACCTGCCAGATACTTCTTGTGTCAACAGGCAGCGCGCATGGGACACGCTGGCCGCCACAGCGTCTCGAGACCGGCTGCTCGACACAGCCAACCAACTTCATCGCGCGCGGCTGCTAGCCGCCAGCCAGACCCACACGGCCGCCTGGCTACAGGCCGTTCCCGTCCCTAACCTCGGTCTTCACCTGGACGAGGAGTCGGTGCGGGTGGCGGTGGCACTCCGCCTTGGAGCCGCTGCCTGTGCAGAACACGCATGTCGGCTTTGCGGGCGGAAGGTCGATACGCTTGGTCACCACGGTCTTTCCTGTCTGAAGAGCGCCGGCCGCCTTCCACGGCACGCTCACTTAAACGAAGTGGTAAGGCGAGGGTTAGTGAGCGCCGGCATCCCCGCTATCCTCGAACCCGTCGGCCTTGACCGAGGGGATGGCAAGCGCCCAGATGGTCTTACACTCTTCCCCTACAGCGGAGGAAGGTGCCTAATCTGGGACGCCACCTGCACCGACACTTTTGCTGACAGTGCCATCATCAAGGCCGCGCTCGAACCCGGAGCCGCCGCCAGTGCTGCAGAAGCAAAGAAGGTCCGACGCTACGCCAGCCTGAGCTCCCGCTACAAGTTCGTACCGATCGCGGTTGAAACATCGGGAGTACTTGGACCCACCACCTCCGGCTTCATCAAGGACCTGGGCCGGCTGTTAACCGCCCACACTGGTGATCGAAGGGAGACTGAGTGGCTTCTACAGCGTCTGTCCATCGCCGTCGTGCGTGGTAATGCGGCCTCAGTTCTCGCCACCGCCGCCACCTCTCGTGCAGGGACCAGAAAATGCCAGCCAAGGGACGAAGTCAAGGATGTTGCCACTCACCCGACGCCACCACCGTCTTCAACTACCAGCCAGATCTCAGTCGAACGGGCGGCCCAGGAAGTCAGAACTGACGAGTTCCAACCTCGCGGCCTTGTCAACCTCGGCAACACATGCTACATGAATGCCGTGTTACAGGCCCTCTTCTTCTCGGACCAGCTGCGCAGTGAGGTGCTGGCGGCGCGGCCGTCGCCCTCCCTACCCCACCTGGCCGCTCTGCAGCGCGTTTTTGCCTTCCTTTCTTTCTCCGAGCGACCCACATACAGCCCGGCCGAGTTCCAGCGGACCACTCAACAGCCCTGGTTCAAACGCGGCTGCCAGCAGGACTGCTCTGAGTTCACGAGATACCTGTTGGGTGTCATGCACGAGGAGGAGCGTGTCCCCGCGTCACCAGCTACGCCGTCTTCACCGACCGCCGTCCCGCTGCCGTCCCCCTCTGTCGCCGCCCTCCGCGCCAGGGACGACACGAGTGCGCCGTGTCCGACGGTGGAGAACTCTCCGCGGCCCCGACGCCAGCACCGCCCCTGCGACGACTTTCCAGCTCCCGGTGGGCTGCTGTTGGGGTCTCAATCAGCTGACAGTGGTGCCGGCACTGCGAACGGTGTGGCCAAGGACACACCCGGTGAGCCCGACGAGCCGGCCACCGGCCTGATAAGTCGACTGCTAGCCTGCTGCGGCGAGACCACCTACACGTGCTGCGCGTGCGGCTCCGTGTCACACCACGAGGAACGCGTGATTGACCTACACCTGGCGCTGCCAGATACGTATGTCATGCAAGAGAAGTCCCACGTTCAGCCCGAGACTGTTCTGACTGTGTCGGACTTGCTGCAGCACTACCTGGCTCGGGAGCGGCTCTGTGGCGACAATCAATATCACTGCGCCAGATGCGCCGGCCTGCGCGACGCCGACCGCCAGCTACGCCTGATCATCCCGCCGTCATTGCTTGTCGTCTCGCTGGGCAGGTTCATGTTCGACCGGCGGACCGGCGCGAGACGGAAGGTGCTGGCGCCAGTGGTACTGTCTGAACAGCTGGCCGTGCCGCTGGCCGACCGCCAGCCTGCCCAGTACAGTCTCTACGCCGTCATCGTACACGCTGGCCACTCGCTCGACGCCGGACATTACTTCTCGTTCTGCCGCGCGTCCGGCAGCGTTGGTGGTGCCGGTTCTGACGGCACAGACGGCACAGACGACGGCTGGTGGCGGCTAGACGACATCTCAGCGGTACCGGTGAAAGCGGCACCTGTGACCGGACGGCCGCAGCATTCTACCGAGACTGCCTACACACTGTTCTACCAGCTGGCGAGTGCGGAGGCAACGGGCGGGCGGCCGCCGACGCTGTCGGCATTGCCCAGCCCGCTGCGGGCGGCTGTGGAGCGGGACAACGCGGCGTACCGTCGGGAGCGGCAGGGCCGGCCAGTCAGCGCGCTGCCGCTGCTGCAGGACGGTCCGCCCCTGCCAGGCGCCGGCTACGACGGCGACAGTGCACACGCTGGACCGGAAGCACCGTCTACTGTCACCTGTCACGTCGGCGGATCGCCACCGGTAGCCACCCAGGACTCGCCAAAGAAGCCGGAGACTGCCAAGCCGAGCCCCTCCCTTCTGGCGAACCTCAGCGGAAGCCGGTTCTGAACCGACGCTGCCGTGCCCTTCCCTTGGCCACAGTAGTCTCCCTCCGTGTATGGGCATATGTTCCTCCTTGTGTGTTATTGGATCTGGGCGTGGTGAAGTGTTCTCATTTGCACCTTGAAATCCTGAGTGTACTACTGTATTAAAATATAATTATTTACACTATACGTTATTTCCTGAAAATCACGCGCGTGTTATTCGTGTTGTCGGGATTTGCGTGGCAGAGCAAGTTCAGCTGACAGTAAATGCATTTGGTGAGCTACACTGGCACATCATGCAGATCCCGGATGAAACATCAAGGAAATTCCGCAGACACGTCACGGAAGGACCGATAAAAAGTCAAAAATTCTGAACTTGTTTTTTCCGAGATTGCGTGTTACAGGGTTTGATCATTTTGCTTGCTTTCGCGTATTGTAGTCTATAATAGACCTAAACTTGAATAATGTGTGCTGAGTATCGTGGCGGAAGATGAATGAAGAAGCGTTGGAGTAAATTGTTAGTGTTGAAACTTGTGTTGAAGCTGGTAGATATTTATAGTGGTTAATCGATAAAAAAATTGCAGTGGTTTATCCATTTTCCTTGCGTGCTTTGATTGACCGGCAGATCCCGGCCGTCAAGGAAGTTCTGCAAACACGGAGAACACACGCGTGATTTCCTTGACAATCACGCATATGTAGCCTGGGCTTTACACCGCCGTTGGTGCAGCCAAATGGAATCTCTGGAATGGTTTAACCGATTTGCTCGCAACAGGTACCAATCGATTCAGAGCATACGATGTCATCAGCCGTTCTGAATTTGACGACCTTATGTCACCACCGTGACCTTGCAAAGTGCACATGTTCATAGAGGGCATTGCAGCAAAGTGCATCCAACTGGAATCTCAGCAACAGCTGAACCGATTTGCTCGGAACAAGCACCAATCGATTCAGCGCATAAGATTTCATCAGCCGTTCGGAAACTGGTGACCTCAAGTCATCACCGTGACTTTGAAAATTGAATATGCCCATATGGGGCGTTGCAGCCAAATGGAATCTCAGCAACGGCTGGATCGATTTGCTCGCAATGTAAGATTATTATGTGACGCACTAAATTCCAAGGCTACGTTGGGGTGATAGTGGCTCGGGGCTGAGAGGGTCAACGGCAGGGAGCCGGCCGGCCGAGCCGCACGTGACCTCAGGCGGGGAAAGCCTGGCGGCTGAGCTCAGGTGCGAGGGCCGGTAGATCGAGGCATTTCTCGTGGCGGCCTCGTCGGGACGACATCTTCAGATTTCTTGTCCCCATCAAAATTAACGCTGCGATACCCTGGTGTCGCAGAAGTCCTGACACTAAGTCCAGAGCTCTTTCGAGTTATAAAGGTCAGTCGGTGCGGAGCGCCGTGATCTCAGTTACGCTCTGGAGTCCCGCCTTAAAATATAAATGGGCAAGGTGCGGTCTGAGCGTAGACGGGTGTGGTGCGGCGCGTGTGGTGTGAATTGGGTGCGACGGTGAATTGTGAATGTGAGAGTACCGGAGATGCGGTAAGGTGGTGAGGATTCGTTGTGACGGTGGAAGGTGGGTGTGAGAACTGGAGATGCGGTAATGTGGCGAGTTGTTTGTGAACGATTGTGGATACCTGTGAATGTATATGTGCATATTGAGGTGGTGTGTGTGTGTGTCGGAAGCGTGACAAGGTGGTGAGTTGTTTGTGTAGGTGCGAGTATGGAAGTCTGTGGAGGAATGTGTGTTGAGCTCCAATATAGAGTTGAGGAGAACGAAATATTTCCCCGGGAAGCGAGGAATGCCAAACTGATCCACGGTGAACGCTGAACGACTTATACGGGCTGCTCGTTTAATACACCCGGGTGGCAGGCGGGGCATATTAACGTAATAGGTATTAATGTAACGGAGGGACGGGATGCTGGAGGCTAATGCATGGCCGACAGCTAACCGGGTACTCTTATATAAAATGGTGCATCGGCCGGGAATACCACTTTCTTTACCTTTGGGGCTATTGTTTCCGCTGGACTTGAACTTTCCACGATCCCCGTAAATGATATTGTCCTGGCTGGGCCGGAGTCTGCGGGGAGTCAACTCCGTAATCGTTCGGTCTGTTGGCTCCGCCGGCAGGCTTGAACTGTCCGCGTCCGCCGTAAGAGGCATTGTAATCCTGGATGGGCCGGAGTCTGCGGGGAGTCAATTTTGCCGAGTTGCGGGGGGATAATGCTAATGTTAATGAACGTTAATCTTCCGTAATCGTCGGTCTGTTGGCTCGCTGGCAGACTTGAACTTTCCGCGTCCGCCGTTACAGGCTTTGTCCTGGATGGGCCGGAGTCTGCGGGGAGTCAACTCCGTAATCGTTCGGCCTGTTGGCTCCGCCGGCAGGCTTGAACTGTCCGCGTCCGCCGTAAGAGGCATTGCAATCCTGGATGGGCCGGAGTCTGCGGGGAGTCAAATTTGACCGAGTTGCGGGGGGGAAATGTTTATGCTCACGTTCTTTAATCTGCCGTAACCATCGGACTGTTGGCTCCGCCAGCTAGGCTTGAACTTTCCGCGTCCGCCGTAAGAGGTTTTGTCATGCTGGGTGGTCTGGAGTCTCAGGGAATCAATATTGGCCAAGGTGAAGTGTTTATAAACGGTCTCCTTTCTTGTATTTCGATTCAATATCTTGTGTAAATTCGTATAAACATCTTTCGTCTCGTGCACGCGTGGGTCAGTTTTATAAATGGTGGGGAGGGGGGACAATTTGCAGCCGCTATAAGTATACTCGTCGCGTCGTCGCAGGCCGTGTCTGGAGAAGGACGGACAGACGGCAATCTGGTGAGTTCCGCGTGCGCGATGGGGTGAACAAAGTGAAGTGAAGTGAAGTGAGCGTGTGAGCGATGGATCGAAGAGTGGTGAGTGAATGAGTGATCAAAAGGGCGAGATATAGTGAGTACGAATCTGTGCGCGGAGTCGTCTGGTAGCCGCTGTGTAATAGTTTCATTTTGCTGGTAATTGCTTGGGTACAAGATAATGTGCAGCACAATTATTATTGAAATTTAAATTGGATTAATGGTCAATGAATTGGATTGGGTCGCATTGAGCACGTTTGTTTTGAGTTTCGTTTAAATTTATGGAATGCTGATAAATTATTTTGCATCGTTTTCCTGACAAGTGTACGTACGCCTCTGAACGTAATTTAAATGAATGGTTTGTAAAATTATTAATCACATTCCTTTGGCCTTTTGTTGTTGTGGTCGAATTATTTTGGCATTGTCTAAAAGTGCCGGCAATTAATCTGTCATGGTTATGACGGTTAATTTAGTCCGATCTGAGGTTGTTGAGTGTCATACCTGCACCTGCTATTTATATCCACTGTGCACCTGCTCACAATATGCGACCGTCACACGTATGACGTCACGCAGACACCAGCCAAGTTGGCCGGTAACCTACGTTCAGGCAAGTCAGTGCCCTCAAGCCACAATTCGACGTGGATTGTTGATTTATTACCATCGGGAGTATTTATTTCAGTCGCTTTGTGATTCTAAGATTGTGGATAAAATGTAGTACCTCGGATGCCAGTCCGGCAGGGCTGTGCACGTGCAGTGTGCATTTAATTTCTCACATTTGATAAATTGTTCAAAGGGAAAGCTTAAACGAAAATGAATTTAATAATTCATATCAGTTTCGGTACTCATTATTGGCATGGCGCATGTGTAATATTGCAAAGGAACTAGGTTTAACGTCAAAGTGAAGTGTGAACAGGTTGAAATTGCTGGAAATGTTGCAAGAAATTGCAGAAAGATTGAGAAACGGAAAACATATTGCCTTTGCAAGCTGTACTGACCCAAATTACGCTGACTAAAATAGGTATTACTGCGTTTAATTAAAACTTTATTATGACTCAGGTTTGCAAATACGTGTAAATTTTGAGTGAATATTGGTAACAAATGACTGCGCTTCACCGCTGTATAACTTTAATTATTCAAAACCCTCAGGTTTTGACGGCATGATGGTGTGATAAGAACATGTTGTAAAATTGTCCAATTTTATATCACAAGTCGATTTAAATGCTTAAATACTGATCGGTAAGCTTCAGTTTTACATACTTTATGAAGCCAGTACCTTTGTCTACACAAGCGCAAATGTTTTATCGGTTTACCTGAGATTGGTTCCCAGTTCTGACTTTAACCGTGAGAAACGTAAAACCATTATGTTTAAAGTATTTTGCTGTATACCTCGCATGTACCACGCGCTGTTTGACTACAAACATTGAACACTCCAGCCCGTGAAATTATCTATATGCCTGTGTTTATCCCGTGCCAATGGGACTCTTAAATTCTCAAGACCATTTGGCATTTTCTAACAATGATTAAAGCTTAAATGTTAACACTTACTAGAAATCGTTTAGTAGAATATTAAAATAAGAAATTGAAATGCAGGTTACAAAGGACGAGAGACGGGCAATTATTGGAGTGCATTTTATGCTTGTGTCCACGATGCATCTGGACAGTTGGGTAGTGGTGTTCAAAATATTTAGAAACATTGATTCTTTTCCCCATCTCATATAAATAGGTTTGTTGGTGAAGTTTTTATTTGATTTGCTTTGGAAGTAACTTGTGTTTGGTAACCATTTTATTAAATGACATAACGCACAAATATATAGACTGACATGCAATTGAAGCTAGCGGGACACAAACAAAAAGTATATGCCAATACTGGTCGTTAAAAACGTAGAACGCGTGTAACATTTGACTTAAAATATTTCGGTAGGAATGAATTTATGCAAAATGTGAAAAATGTAATGTATTTACGCATCGTCGAAAAAGTTCAAATAGTTGTTCTCCAGTTGTGGGATGTTCTAAATTGCCCTTTAATCGTTTCTAACAAAACAAATTGATAGGTCACTTCAAATTGATATATCACTTCGACAGAATGAAAGGTTGATCTTCGCTAAGATTTTGGGATTTGTCCTCAAAGTCACTGCTAGAAGATAACGTTTCGCCAATAGATTGTTTCAGTTTACGAGACCTTGATACCGAGTTTCAATTTGTCATGATGTAACCTAAAGTGCTTTGACGTAAAATCGCTAAAAGTTGGAAACTATGATTGTTTAGCCAAAAATGTATAGCACGACAATGGGCGGAATAATATTGATTAACAAGAGTTTATTTCAAATTGCGCCATGTGTTATTCACATATTGTCGCAAACACAAATTATGACCCCAAACATGTGATCCGAACATTAGCACAAATGTGCAGATTGTATTCGGTATTTGATTATATTTAAATTGCGTTAAGATTAAATCCATAGCCCAAAAATCAAATAAGAGTACAATGATGTTGTTGAATGATGTTGTGATGTTCAGAGTTCAATGAATCGACCCAGATACGAGACGTCAAAATTAAAATCTGAAGATTTCTTGAGCAGGCACGGTGGCCGCGATCCAGAATTGCGAGCCGCCTCCACCTCGGAGAGAGCGGGAAGGGCCGGGGCGCACCACATATTAACATAAATACCGGGGAATGCGTGGGAGGAGGGAGTTCATTACACTGAACGTTCACTGACGTGAGAGGGCTGGGGCGGCGGAACAGCCGTTGTTCGGAGCACAGTCGGCCACCGGCCTGGCGCAGACGGAGAACAACACGGATGGGAGCTCGGTCCTGATCGCTACAAGGGTTATGCGTTAAACGAGCATGGTGTGCTGCACAAACGGGTCGGGCGAAATTGCCCCTCAGCCGTCCCTTCCGGTAGGCGAGGCTGACCCAGTGGCACCAGCGAGCTCACGCGCGTGAACGGTTCAGAGTGCCGCCTGTCCCAGATACGCCGAGTAATCGGAACAGCGCTCGGAAGGAACGGGTAAACACGAACCGTTATGTGAAGAGGGAGAGAGAGAGAGAGAGACGGCCAGACAGGAGGACGAGTGCGAGCGAGAGCGAGTGCGAGTGCGAGTGCGAGTGCGAGTGCGAGAGCGAGAGAGAGAAAGAGAAAGAGAAAGAGAGAGAGAGAGAGAGAGAGAGAGAGAGAGAGAGAGAGAGCGGGCGAGCGCCAAGAAGGCGTGCGCGTGAGAAGGCGTGCGCGCGAGAAGGCGCGCGTGGGAAGGCGAAGGAGCGCGCGCAAGAAGGCGCTCGCTAGAAGGCGCGCGCGCGAGTAGGCGTGCGCGCGAGAAGACGTGCGCGCGTGGGAAGACGAGCGCGCAAGAAGGTGAAGGCGCGCGTGCAAGAAGGCGCGCGCGTGAGAAGGCGTGCGCGCGAGAAGGCGCGCGCGCGTGGGGAGACGCGCGCGCGAGAAGGCGAAGGCGCGTGCGTGAGAAGGCGTGCGCGCTAGAAGGCGCGCGCGCGAGAAGGCGCGCGCGCGTGGGAAGGCGAAGGAGCGCGCGCAAGAAGGCGCTCGCTAGAAGGCGTGCGCGCGAGTAGGCGTGCGCGCGAGAAGGCGCGCGTGGGAAGACGCGCGCGCGAGAAGGTGAAGGCGCGCGGGCAAGAAGGCGCACGCGTGAGAAGGCGAAGGCGCGCGGGAGAAGGCGTGCGCGCTAGAAGGCGTGCGTGCGAGAAGGCGTGCGCGCGGGAAGGCGCGCGCGCGAGAAGGTGAAGGCGCGCGTGCAAGAAGGCGCGCGCGTGAGAAGGCGTGCGCGCGAGAAGGCGAAGGCGCGCGCTAGAAGGCTTGCGCGCGAGAAGGCGTGCGCGCTAGAAGGCGTGCGTGCGAGAAGGCGTGCGCGCTAGAAGGCTTGCGCGCGAGAAGGCGCGCGCGCGTGGGAAGACGCGCGCGCGAGAAGACGAAGGCGCGTGCGAGAAGGGGCGCGAAGGCAGGCGCGCGACATGTGGGGGCCGGAAAAGATGTTGGTAGAAGAGAAGGCATGAGGCATGAAGAGTTGACGGAACCGATGCCATAAAAGACGTCTTAGGTCCGGAGGGATGAGTGAGACATGCGAGTTTAGCATGCCTAACTAGCGGATGGGTGAAGGCCGCCTGGTTTCAGGTTTTCGCTCCGAAGGTAAGTGAGGGGAACGGTGAAGGTCTGGGAATTGGTTTCACCTACCATTAACCATAACCGATTCCCTTGATTTCTAAATTCACTCTCGGACGGCTAATTTAATTATTTGGGGACTTCATCCCGGTATATTAAGGGTCGGGGTAAACACAATAGTTGGAAGGACGCCGGAAATAGCCGATGTACATGTGAAGGGAAATTAGGGTCGGTGGAGTGTATATGGGATGATGGAGGGTAGGAGTTGATGTGTGGGGTGGAGATGAGAGTGGTGATGTGTGGCGGACATGATGTGATGAGGACAGTGTAGTGTGTGTACTGTATTACGTGTTTCGAAGATTGGTGGGTCTGAGAGGTGATGTGTGTGGCAGACCTGATGAGAGGAGCCAGTCGTATTACGTGTTTAGTGTGTTGCGTGATGGGAGAAATAATATGTGAGATGGGGCATGGTGTGGGGCGGACTTGATGTAACGGGGAGCGTGTGGTGTGTGATTAATGTCGAGAGGCTGATACGGGGAGTAGAGTGTAGTGAATGAAATGGATGGGTATCGTGGCGGAGACAATAGAATGTGACCGGTGGGACGGAGTGTGTCCCACAGACCAATAGTGACGGGGCGCGAGGAGCCGGCAGCAGCAGAGGCTGTAAATATGAGGCGGTACCAGCAACAACCGGCTGCAAGCTGCAGAGAACGACTGCAGCGAATGCGGCGGTACCGGAAGGAGGACGGTGGAGGCCGGCGCGGCCCGTACAATATCGGAGCACTCGAGGGAGAGGCAACAGCCGGTGGACGGGAGTCGGGCGCCAGAAATCGCACTCGCTTCGGGGGTAAGCGCGGCAGCAGTCCCTGTCAGAACTGTGCAACGGCCGCCGCGGTTGCAGCGACCAAAACGCCACGCAGCCACGGTGTCAACCCGTTGCATGGTCACGATGGCAGGTGCCACAGCCCCACCCCCGGTAGCAGAATGGCCCAGCCACGAGTGCGTAGCGCAGAATCGCCGCTATCACCGCCACCGCCGCCGCTGCCGCCGCCGTCGCTATAACAGCCGCCATCGCCGCTGCCTAAAGAACCGCCGCCTAAACCGCCGTCGCCGCCGTCGAAGCCATGACCGTCGCCTTCGCCGCCGCAGCTGTCGCCACCACCAACAGCAGCGGGCGGCAGCAGCCGGAGCACAGCAGTAACAGCTGTGTTGGCCGCAGCATCAACAGCTGTTGCGGCTACCGCAGTGACCGAGGCAGCAGCAGCGGCACCAGTAGCTGTAGCAACAGCACCGGCCGAAATCGTGGCGCCCGCCGGAAGCGGTCGCCGACGTGGAGCGGGCAGCGCGAGGGGATGGGGGAAGTGTGTGCGAGATGAGTGTCAGGATGGATGGGGTCAGTCGACAGGGATTTTGAGTAGGCGGGGTGTGCAGGGTAGGAAGGACAATGTGTTGGAGAGGGAAACTAGCGCGAGAGGTGAAGTGATATGATGATGGAGTGTGTAAGGCGTAGAGGTTAGCGAGGGGGCGGTGAATGTTGGTATACATGTAAAGGGCGCACCTTGACCAATCCCCTCCCCCCGGGAGTAAGGGGAGTTCCCCCCCCCCCGTCCGAGAGAGGGGAATATTATGTAAGATTATTATGTGACGCACTAAATTCCAAGGCTACGTTGGGGTGATAGTGGCTCGGGCCTGAGAGGGTCAACGGCAGGGAGCCGGCCGGCCGAGCCGCACGTGACCTCAGGCGGGGAAAGCCTGGCGGCTGAGCTCAGATGCGAGGGCCGGTAGATCGAGGCATTTCTCGTGGCGGCCTCGTCGGGACGACATCTTCAGATTTCTTGTCCCCATCAAAATTAACGCTGCGATACCCTGGTGTCGCAGAAGTCCTGACACTAAGTCCAGAGCTCTTTCGAGTTATAAAGTGAGTGGATATTAGTCGGTGCGGAGCGCCGTGATCTCAGCTACGCTCTGGAGTCCCGCCTTAAAATATCAATGGGCAAGGTGCGGTCTGAGCGTAGACGGGTGTGGTGTGAATTGGGTGCGACGGTGAATTGTGAATGTGAGAGTACCGGAGATGCGGTAAGGTGGTGAGGATTCGTTGTGACGGTGGAAGGTGGGTGTGAGAACTGGAGATGCGGTAATGTGGCGAGTTGTTTGTGAACGAGTGTGGATACCTGTGAATGTATATGTGCATAATGAGGTGGTGTGTGTGTGTGTCGGAAGCGTGACAAGGTGGTGAGTTGTTTGTGTAGGTGCGAGTATGGAAGTTTGTGGAGGAATGTGTGTTGAGCTCCAATATAGAGTTGAGGAGAACGAAATATTTCCCCGGGAAGCGAGGAATGCCAAACTGATCCACGGTGAACGCTGAACGACTTATACGGGCTGCTCGTTTAATACACCCGGGTGGCAGGCGGGGCATATTAACGTAATAGGTATTAATGTAACGGAGGGACGGGATGCTGGAGGCTAATGCATGGCCGACAGCTAACCGGGTACTCGTATAGCAACAAGCACCAATCGATCCAGCGCATACGATTCCATCAGCCGCTTTGAAACTGGTGAGCTAGTGCGCATTTTTGAGAATTCAAGGCTTGAGAAATGTCATGTGTGCTTCAATTTGACTGCAATGTAGCAATAGCATATTACATTTACAAGGTCACGGCTGTGACCTGAGGTCACCAGTTTCAGAACGTCTGATGTAATCGTTTGCGCTGAATCGATTGGGGCTTGTTGCGAGCAAATCGGGCTAGCCGTTGCTGATATTCCATATGACTGCAATGCCAAACATGTTTTTGCATATACATGGTCACGGCAATGACCTGAGGTCACCAGTTTCAGAACGGCTGATGCAATCATATACGCTGAATGGATTGGTGCTTGTTGCGAGCAAATCAGTCCAGCCGTTCCTGAGATTATAGTTGGCTGCACTCTTTGCTGCAATGCCCTCTATGGACATATGCAATTTTCAAGGTCACGGTGGTGACCTAAGGTCGTCAGATTCAGAACGGCTGATGCAATCGTGTGCTCTGAATCGATTTATGCCTGTTGCAAGCAAATCGGTTCACCCGTTCCCGAGATTCTATTTGGCTGCACCGACGGCGGTGTAGTAGTGTTCTCAAAGGTCGTAGGTTTATTATGCAGCGTTTTAGCAACTCGGCATTTCCGGCGCAGGTACTACAGTTACTGTCGTCAACACATTTGCGGTGCGCGTGGTCCGCGAAGCCGATGTTTGGGTTTGGTGTGGTGGAGGGCTGACTGAGAGGGTTCTTGTAGAAATAATCTGAAATAAGTTCGAGAACGAATTTAATTTATCATAGAACTGAACTTGGTATCGTGCTTGACAGTACTGAAACAACCGTAGCGAACGCCATCGAAAATGGGAAAGGCCAAAGAAGGGCAGCAGGCTCGGCAGAAGTTCGCGGTTATGAAGAAAATGATTACCCAATTTGACTCGAGGATCAAGGATAAAGATCGCACAAAGCGGAAGACCAAGATCGATTTTACTAAAACAAAAATCAACAAAAACCCTCATACGTCAACAGCAATGTTCTTTGAGTACAACACTCAGCTGGGTCCTCCATACCATGTGCTAATTGACACAAACTTCATCAACTTCTCAATCAAGAACAAGCTTGACATGGTCCAGGGCATGATGGACTGCATGTATGCAAAATGCATTCCCTACCTGACTGATTGCGTACTGGCTGAACTTGAAAAGCTTGGATCAAGGTATCGTCTTGCAATGAAGATAGTGAAAGATCCTCGGATTGAGCGCCTGCCATGCATTCACAAAGGAACATATGCAGATGACTGCCTGGTGAACCGGGTAACACAGCACAAGTGCTACATAGTGGCCACCTGTGACAAGGACCTAAAGAGGAGGATCAGGAAGATTCCAGGAGTGCCCATCATGTTCATCACCAACCACAAGTACACAGTGGAGCAGATGCCAGATGCCTATGGAGCTCCCAAGTAGCTTGTGACAGTGAGAGGAAAGAGCACAGAGGAATTGTGGGTATTCTTTGCACAACTGCAGCATGTATGTGTTCAAAAATTGTGCATTGTCTTCATGCTTGTGCAGATCACCTGCTGTGACTACTTTTGTCACCAAGCTTGTTATTCCTCATGGAGGGTACTGTAAGACATGCCTGTGAAAGATGTTTCTATAATATATAAGCTGTGTCTCAACTCTCAAACTTGTTTAACTTTATGCTATAGCAGGGTGTCTTGTTTTCACAAGTAGTGATCAGTTGCACAAGAATATCACAATTTTTTCTGTCTACTTTCTAGGCCTACTTTTTGTAATCCATACATCCAAGAAAGGTGTATTTAGATCACCAGGAATATAGCTAAAAATCATAATGAATGCTGCTGAAGTGGCTGAAAGTGCTCATCTACAAAAAAAACTAACTCTGTGCTCAATAAAGTTGTTAGAGTTCAAGAATTCCATCTTTAAAACAATCTAGACCACCAGGATTATCCATCATTCATTGTATTGGCACGAGATGCAGCGTCAGCCTAGTTGATAAGTGTCACTCCGTCTCAAGGTCAAGATCCGGCGTGTGTTGTGGATGCAGATGTTGGCGTTGCTGTGGCCGACTGGGTAAGGGTGGATTCTGTTTCCAGTGCTCAAAGGCAAGAAATTGCTCCAGGGACAGGTAGGGATGATAGGAAAATCCACAAACTCGATGGGAATGCTTACAAGCCCTGGGGATCACGTTCTCGCTCTTCCAGTGATACAGGCAGCGACACAGCTTTCTGCAAAGGGGGTCCTGGCAAGGTGGTCTGTGGAGAGGCAGTTAGAAGTTCTGACCATGGGGTTTTGTGTGATAAGTGTGATCATTGGTTTCATGCTAGCTGTCAGGAGATTCCCAACCCTGCATATGAGGCCTTGGTGCGTTACAATGTTCTGGATTGGCTTTGTCCGGAGTGCACACAGTCTGTGAAAAACAGTGACAAACATATTGGTTCGCTTGAATCTAGGGTTGACCAGCTTGAAAAGTCGATGAAAGAGCACATGAAACTTGTCACCCAGTCACTCAAGGAGCAAGAAAAGTCTGTGGAAAACCATACCAGGCTGATAGAGGTCAGTACAGGAGATCCACAGTGATAAATCATCCTATGCCAACATAGTCAAGGGCTCATGCACTGAGGTAGTTGAGAAAGTATCCGCAAAGATATCCTCCATACCACAGGCTATCACATCCCACTCAGAGCCCAAGAACATGTTGAACATTGCTAAGGTCTTTGATGACTTCATTGACAAGGATAGGAGGAAAAATAACTTGGTGGTCCACAATCTTCCTGAGGTAGTAGGGGGTACACAGGACGAGAGGTCGTCAAGAGATATTAGGCTCTTCCAGGAGGTGGTGAAAGAGTCATTCAGGATGAATGTAGTAGTAGCTAGGTCTTTCAGAGTAGGCAAGTCTGTGGAGAACAAGGACAGGCTATTGATTGTCACTCTGGATACTCCAGGAGTGAAACATGACATTCTCCGAATGGCTCCACAGCTGCGCAGGTCCGACAAATGGGGCAACATATATATTACCCCTGACCTCACACACACTGAGCGTGAGGCTGCTAGGAAAGTGAGGGAGGAACTTGCAGCTCGTATAAGGGTGGGTGAAGCAAACCTGACCATCTGCAAAGGCAAGATTGTCTCAATTGACAGTAGTGACCTCTCCTCCAAACCACAGGTCAGCCACAGCCACTGGGTCAGTGGACTCAGCTGGGTCTGGCGTGGGTGATGGTGAGGTTCGCAGCAGGGCTGGAGCTAACACACAGAGACCCACACAGGCAGACTCTACCCCAACACCAAGGGATGCACATGTTACAGGAGCTGTTACAAGAGAGAGCACTCCTGGGGCGGCACAAGGTGTTGACAGTGCTTGACTACATCCTGCAGCCTTACCGTGCCAGGCTATATCGGTGCAAGGGGAAGGGGTTTTGCTAACTCACATCAGCCTAGACATGTCACTAAGACTTATCATAGCAACCCAAACTCTCAAGTTTTTCTACACTAACTCAGATCAGCTGGTGAATAAGAGGGATGATCTCTGCATGGCCATCGCAGGGAGGGAACCTGATGTTATACTGATAACAGAGGTAATAACCAAGGCACACAGGTACTCCCCATTGAGCCTGCTTTGCTTGCAGTACCAGGTTACTCTTTCTTTGCCAACTTTGATCCAGGTGAGCAAAACCTTGGGAGGAGTGGGGTTCGTGGCATTTGTGCTTTTGTCAGGGACAGTATCCATGCAGCCCAGGTCGCCTTCACTGGAACTCAGTTTAAAGAACAGCTTTGGCTTCAGATCAATCTGAGAGGAACTGACAGCTTGATAGTTGGTTGCATCTATCGGAGCCCATCGGGCGACCCTCACCGGAGTGTTGATGAGCTTGTTCAGCTGTTGCAGGTGGTACATGCATCAAATCCATCACACCTACTGATAGCTGGGGATTTCAATCTTCCACAGATTGACTAGGCAGCAAGTTTTTGTTCAGCCCCAGACTCACATCATGCACACAAATGCCTGAATGTGGTACATGATTGTCTCCTTTTTCAGCATGTCACACACCCTACAAGATACAGGGATAGCCAGCCTCCAAACCTACTAGATCTGGTGCTGACTAATGAGGAGGGGATGTTGACCAACCTTGAGTACTTACCAGGCCTTAGTAAAAGAGATCACATTGTGCTGAGATTCCAACTGGCTTGCTACACTGCTCAGTCTGAGTCTGGTCAAACAAAACTCAACTTCCATAGGGCTAATTTCAGGGAATTAAATAGGATGATATCAGAAACTGATTGGGAACATCTGCTGTCCAGTGAAGTTGATGATGGTTATATGACTTTCAAAGAGGCATTCGTCAGCATGGTCACAACATGTATTCCAGTAGCTAAACACTCAGTCTAGGAAGAACATATATATGACTAGTCATGCTTTAAAACTTAGAAAGCTAAAGAATGTCTTGTGGCAGAGGAGTGTAAACACAAATGATCCTGTTGATATGGCTAGGTTCAGGCTGTGTAGAAACCAACTAAGACAGTTAACGAGACAACTCCGCAAACACTTCGAATCCCAGCTGGTGTCAGATTTAAAAGTCAGTCCTAAGGCCTTTTGGAGGTACAGTAACAGTAGGCTGAAAACCAAACCAAGGATTGGCGATTTAAGAGACTCATCTGGGACCCGTGAGAGCAGGGCTGAGGTTAAGGCAGGTATCCTCAACACATTCTTTGCAAGCGTGTTTACTCAAGATGACCCTAACAACATTGCTACCCTCCCTGATCAAGCTGTGACGACTGAGTTATCTGATATAACCATATCAGCAGGTGCAGTTGAGCAGAAGCTCCTTTCTTTAAATGCAGCTAGCGCTCCAGGACCAGATGATTTGAAGTTGAAGTTGAAGTTGAAGTTGAAGTAGTGGGCTGGTTTAGACCAAGGTCTATTCAGTGCCCACATCTTAGTTGGCAGAATACTATTAGGAAGTGGAGGAGGATAGCGTCTTTGCGGCCCAGTAGCGGTCAAGCCTGTTTTTAAACTCGTTTGTGGTTTCTGCAGACACTACTTCCTCCAGTAACCTGTTCCATGGTGTTACAACTCTATTCGAAAAGAAGTTTGCTCTTGCATGACGAATTACACTCTTTTTCTTGAGTTTCAGATAGTGGCCTCTGGTCCTTTCATCTTGGGCTTTCTCAAAAAAGAGAGTAGGGTCTGATCTGACTTTTCCTGTAAGTATTTTGTATGTTTCAATCAGGTCTCCTCTTTTCACCCTCTCTTCCATGCTACATAGCTTCAGACGTTTCAGGCGCTCTTGGTATGGTAAGTGCTTGAACCCCTTGATCAGTTTGGTTGCACGTCTTTGAACCTTTTCAAGGGCCAAGAAATCCTGTCTCATGTAGGGACCAACAGCTTGAACACAGAAATCGAGATGGGGTCTCACATGTGGTGTACAGTATGTTGAAATTCGACATGTTCAGGCAATCAAAAGCTATTCTCATGAGTTTTAGAGCTGACATGGCCTTGTTCGCTGCTTTGTGGCAGTGAGTTGTCGGCTTTAGGGTGCTCGTTACATGTACTCCCAGGTCCCTCTCGGCCATGGTTTCCCCCAGTTGACGAACTTGTCCATCTTCCTGCCTCATGAAATAACTTGTGTTCGGGTTAGAAGGACCACAATGCATAACTGAGCACTTGGTTGCGTTGAATTTAAGGAGCCATTTATCAGACCAGTCACCAAGAGTCTTTAGGTCATCTTGTAGAGCACGAGAGTCACAGGGGTTCTGAATTCCTCTGTATAGTTTGGTATCGTCTGCAAACATTTTCAAGCTACTTCGGACCAGGGTCGGCAAGTCGTTGACGTACAAGATAAATAACGTAGGCCCCAGGACTGATCCCTGTGGGACCCCACTAGTCACCTTGCCCCAAGTCGAGCAGCTGTTACCGACAACAACCTGCTGAAAACGGTAATTTAAGAACTCTTTGCCCCAGGACAGTATTTGCACCCACGCGTCCTGAAGGAAACTCACAGCTCCCTTTCAGTGCCCCTTGCTCATCTCTTCTGTAGGTCCTTAGATACAGGATGCATTCCGCAAGACTGGTCACTAGCATGGGTAGTACCACTATTTAAAAAGGATGAAAAGCAGAACCCCTGTAACTACCGCCCTATTAGCCTGACTGCCATACCGTGCAAGATTCTGGAGTCCCTGATTCGTGACCAGGTGTTATTCCATCTGACTGAACAGAATATCTTGTCCAATGATCAGCATGGGTTCCGCCCGAGACGTTTGTGTAACACGCAACTGCTGGAGGTCCTTGATGCTTGGAGCAGGGAACTGGAGAGCGCCAACCCTGTCGATATTGTGTACCTTGACTTTCAGAAGGCCTTCGATTCAGTTCTGCATTTGAGACTCTTAAACAAACTCCATAGCTACGGCATCACAGGCAAATTTCTTGCTTGGATATAATCTTTTCTGACTGAGAGAAAGCAGCAGGTAGTTCTCGAAGGTTGTCACTCAGATTGGACAGACGTTGCTAGCGGAGTTCCTCAGGGATCTGTTCTTGGCCCGTTACTGTTTCTTGTCTATGTGAATGACTTGCCTGATGTTGTCCACTGTGATGTGAAGCTGTTTGCAGATGACACGAAGCTGTATTCGAATGTTTCCTCCACTGGTGGTGCGGCACATCTCCAGTCAGAGTTGAATGCTCTCACTAGGTGGTCTAACACCTGGGCTGATGCCCTTCAACCAGAGCAAATGTAAGGTCTTGCACATTGGACATGCAAATCTCAGTTTCGCGTACACTATGGACGGTGCTCAGCTGGACAGAACTCTCCTAGAGAAGGACCTGGGTGTTCACATCGATGCTGACTTGAAGTTCAGGTTGCATGCTTCGTCGGCGGTCGCTAAGGCGACCCGGGTGCTGGCAGTCATTCGGCGTTCATTTGCACTGATTGATGAAGTCACAATTCCCATGCTGTTCAAGACGCTTGTTCGTCCACATCTTGAATATGGCAACTTAGTATGGGGGGCCTTTCAACAGGTCAGATCAGCGGCTAGTAGAGAGGGTTCAGCGGAGAGCCACTCGCATGGTAGAGTCCATTCGCCACAAACCATATGAAGAGAGGCTCCGATACTCAAAGCTTCCATCTATTTACTATAGGCGGCGCAGAGGCGACATGATCTACACATATCAGTTGTTCCACGGTGGGGTTGACAAGTGTTTACTTCACACTGGCAGACGGTCCAACTAGAGGCCATCCTTTCAAACTCCGCAAGTCTTCGGCGACCACAAGGGTCAGACGATTCGCCTTCGCCACACGTATTGTGAATGATTGGAATGGCCTCCCATCCAAAGTGGTCTGCGCTCCTCTGAATGCCTTCAAGGCTGGATTGGGCGCCCATTGGGCTCACGTCGGGTTCAGCATACCTGACACTGAGACATGCCAGGAATCAAGAGCTCGATGAGAGCGGGTACTACAGGCCTTGATGCCTAAAAATCCCGATTACCGTAAGGTAAGGTATTGTATTAACCAGTCCATCCATGCAAACATAGTCTTTCGGGACATCAGTTTGACAGGTTCTACATAGGTACACACATAGCACAGGATCCTATAATATACAGGAAGATACATCCATTTCATAGTGCTACACAGATAAGACAGTTTACTGATGAGGCTTTCGTTTTCGTAGTGCCACTTTGAAACTCCCCAGAGTTTGGGCATTCATGGTCTCTGTTGGAACAGTGTTCCCTGCGGCCGCTGCTCTGTACACAAATGAGCACTGTGAGTGCCGGTCAGCCGTACCCTCGGCAGGTGGAGTTGCACATTGTCCGTCAGCCTGGTGTCCTGCATGGCAACATCTGATCGGGGTGAACATTACTCTTCCTGCGGATGGGGTATTTTGGTCTGTGAGGGCTCGATACACCTTGATACAGTCACGATGCTTGATTAGTTTGCCGATCCGGTTCCAGTGCAGTGCGTTCAGTGTTGGAGTAATGTGATCCCGGCGCCTTGCACCGGTGACCACTCGAGCAGCGAAGTTAATCACCTTTTGAATCCGATTCAGTTGATAGTCAGCTGCTCCACCCGAAACGGGAAGGTAATAAATTATTTGAGAGAATACATGGGCTTGAATGATTGTGATGAGAGCTCTTGGTGTGAAGTGACGCCGGAATCTGTTCAGGGAGATGAGGATGCTATAGCATTGACGCACCACGGTAGAGATTTGCTGGTCCCAGGACAGAGACTGGTCAATGGTGACTCCTAATATTTGTATGGCATGTGATGACTGAAGTGTGGTGCCCGACAGATCAAACTGGAAGTTCGACGCTTTTTCACCCTTTGTTTGGTTCCAAGAATGATGAAATCGGTTTGTGTTGCGTTCATTTTCAGAGTTATTTTTGAACCATTGTTGCACTGATGTTGCTGATTCTTCCAGGCAGATTTTTAGCTGTGACAGACTGTCACTATCAGATGGCGAGCAATGGAGCAGCTGCGTATCGTCAGCATAACATAGTAGTCGACCATGACCGAGAAACCCTGCAATGTCATTTACAAATAGACTGAAGAGAATAGGGCCGATGATAGACCCCTGCGGGACACCATAATTCACTGGATGGACCACTGAGCCGCCACGAACCATCTGCTCGCGTCCTCTAAGGTAGCTGGCGAACCAGTGAAATGATATACCATACCATTATAATTTGTACAGGAGGAGGCTATGGTCTACGCTGTCGAAGGCCTTGCTCAGGTCAATTGTCATAATTGAAGCTAGCATTCCGTTGTCGATCTTATAATTGACCCATGAGACAGCGTCGAGGATAGCATCCTCCGTGGAGTGGCCACGTCGATAAGCGTACTGGCTGTCGCTAAAAATGTGGTTGACTCGCAGACAATGGCTAAGTTGCGTACAGACAATGCGTTCGGCTATTTTTGACAGGATCGACAAGAGAGATTGGCCGGTAATTACTAGCTACACTGCGATCTCCTGCCTTGTGCAATGGGACCACGCAAGCCGTTTTCCACTTCAAGGGAAAACTCCACTAATGAGGGAGGTATTTATCACATGTAGCAAGGGGGACCAATAACATCGAAACAGCGCCGCACCGCCAGTATTGGAACCTCATCAAGACCAACAGATCTGGTATCACTCATTTGACGCACTGCTTTCGAAAGTTGGGGAAGAGTGGCAGGCTGTAGTTGAAAACGAGACGTGCAAACAGTCGGAGGACGCGGCTCAGACTGGTCAGAATGAACACTTGATTGCAGGTCATTTGCGATGCTGGAACCGACACTTGCAAAATACTCATTAAACTGGTCGGCTAGCTCACCCCTGATTTTAATGTCCGCGTTCGCGCTCCCCGCATCAGCACATTTTGCAAATTGATTGAACCTAGACCAAAAGCTACGATAGTCATTGTTGGTAAGTTGGCTGCACAGAAAGTCCCTGCGGGCACGTACTAGCCGACTGCGGACCCTGTTGTGCAGCCTCCTGTGGATTACGTGATTTTCATCCGTGAGGTGTGTTCTCCATTGTTTTATCGCCACGTCCCGCTGTGCCATGAGGTCGCGTAGCTCCGGATCATGTGCTAGCCATGGGCAGCCTCGTTTGCGACTTGATCGCACCTGTACCAAGGGGCAGTGGCGATTGATGACTCCGTTCCATATCCACATAAACTCTCCTACCTTGTCTACGTCGCCGGCCGCGTACAATGGACCCCAATCGGATAGCAGGAGGTCGAGACTGACGCTGTCCCAGTCTGTCCGATCCCAGCGTCTGATGTGGCGGACTTCGGGCACGGTGCGGATTATTGGGAGGGATACGGAAAGGGTAACAGGCTGGTGGTCACTCAGTGAGTCAGGGAGTACGCGGGCTGAGGAGTGTAGATCGGACTGATTAGTGATAATACGGTCTAAAATTGTTGGTCTCGGTAAAAGGTGCGTCGGTTCACTGACGTTGGTGTAGGTTGAGGTCAGATAGGAGATGAAGATATTTCTGAATGTTTGGTGAATTTGGTGTCGAGACATCTAGATTTGTGTCGCCGAGCAGAAAGACTGGAGTACCTCGCGTCATGGTATCTTTGAGCTGGTCTCAGAGTGTTTCGATGAATCCGCTGGTGGCGTTGTCTGGTGGCCTGTAGATGGCGCCCACTACCACTGTTCGGCCGCGGCGTGTCACTGAGAGCCAGAGGGCGTCCACTGTGGGTTCAGAATTCACTATTGATAGTTTTTCTGCTGATGGACGCTCACTGCAGATGATGGCGACGCCACCACCTCGCACTTTCGCTCTTCTTCGTCGAGGTTGGCGTCTATCGGAGCGGTAAATTTAATAACCCGGAAAAACGAGAAAATCTGTACGCACGTCTGCGGTCAGGAATGTTTCCGACGGACAATATGTAGAGTTTGTGGGAGATGAATAGTTCATTCACTTCCTCAAGTCTGGCAGTAAGTGAACGTATGTTTAGGTGACAGATGTTGAGCGGGCTTTGAATAGCTGTTTGGTCTGGTTGGTTGCGTCGAGGTAGCCGAGGCGGCCGTAGCAGACAGCGCGGGAGCATTTGGCAATGTACACGACAGGGCTGTGCCCCAGTGCCGGGTTCAGCCGACGGTTCTCGCCCCATAGGCGTGATCACCGGCATCACCGGCGACTGGAGATCATGATCCCTGTTCCAGAGGCGGGTTCAGAGCCTGTGAGGGGGATCAGAGCACGGCCTTGGTTCAGGCGCCGTTGATGTTCCTCATCGATGGCGTGACGACGTGCCTGGAAGCGATGGCCGGCTCTTCTCCCCCTGCGGTGCCGTTCTACTGCCCCACTGCCCGGGTGGGCGCCGGGTGGCGAGTGATTGATGGCGGTAGGAGGGTCGGCCATGTGGACAGAGTTCCCCTGTCCGGCGCGCGGGCTGCTGTCGACGCCAACGGTAGACTTGAGACGGTAGGGGAGTGCGTAGCCTTGCGATTAGTGGAGACGGCGGTGGTAGCCTCCTCCAGAAACGGTAGAAAGGAGTTTCGATGGGCGAGGCCCATGGCCAAATATGGAAATACTAAATGAGGAAAGCAATATTAAACACGAAAGAAAGAGGCACTTCGGTCGGTCCGAAAACACTTCTTGCGAATACCAGGCAAATCTTGCAGGTGGCCGAAACTTAAAATCGCGCGCGAACACTAGAAAACTGAGGAGCGAAGCGAGGGGGTGGCTGCCGGTGGAAGCGCTCACACCCCGTGCATCATTGTAGTATCAACTCACTGTCAATATCAGCATAGTTTGTCTATCAACTGGCAAAGCAATATGTAACCTCACCCAAGGCCAAACATAGAGACATGTATTTATTGACACAAATCTAAACACATTACACAATCCATCATTACACCAGTCATAACAGTGAGACATGAGGTCATCTTTTCTCTGTGGGTTTCTGCTCATCAAATAGGTCGGCCACTCGCAGCAGCTCCTTCTCTGGTGCGGTGGCGGCGGCGGCGGCGGGCTGCCCCTCTGCCCCGTCCCCTGCGGCCGATGTCGGCGGGCCGGCGCGCCGCAGGGTGATGCCGGACGCCCGCAGCGCGTCGGCCGCCGCCTCGAACAGCTCCTGTTCGGAGACCTGCGGCGGCGAGACGCCACGCAGGGCCTCGTACTGCGCCACGAACTGGTCACAGATGGAGGCCGGTCGCGTGGGCGGCGAGCGGCGCAGCTGCAGTGTGCCTGGCGCCCCGAACTCCTGCTGGAAATGACTGGCAAGGGGACACACACGCTAGTCAGAACTGTTACAAAGCCTCGAGGGTGATGAGAAAGCCTTCCCACCACTTCTCATGTTTGTAAGCAGCGAACATTCAGGGAAGCCCTGGTTCCACCGGCATAGGGTACCGAGTACAGGGGGTCCTGTTGCAAGCAGGGTGTCCCCGGTAGGTGGCTATGTGGCCCGTGCCCGTCAGGGGTCCCCATTAGCTGGAAACGAATAGGCATGCCCCCCCCCCCCCGGACAGCCAGAGGTCTCCTCTTGCCGGCATCTCGGGGGACTATCAAACAAACCTTTGTCGATCAGGGAGCCCCTGATAGTGGTACTGAACACGGGGGGCCCCGGGTAGTGCCCGTCAGTTGCCCCATTAATTGAAAATGAATAGGTACAGGGCCCTAGAATGACACCGAGTGACCCCCTACCGAACCACAAAATGTAAACCTCTCCGAATCTGGCCCACCATATTTTGCGTCTGCCCCAATTTCAATTAAACTTTACATATTTTGTTTGCCCTCAGATTGCCCGAGGGGGGGGGCTATCGCGTTTGACCACGACGAACTTGGACTCTGTCTAGTGTCTACCCCTTGATGCATCGAGTATCGACATTCGGTCTAATACAGTTACGTTGTGTGCTCTTTTATTCTGCATTGGCTTGCCTGGCATGTCAAGAATACGCGAATTGTATGGCTCTTAATTTGATTTGACATTCTGTTGGCAGCGGGGGCTCGGCAAAGGGAGGGTACCGCCCCCACCCCCGCTGATCACCGCGCTTCCCACCTTTTAACGGAGTTGTATTGCTGATTCGGCGAAAACGACTATTGCCAGCAAACACAAACTAACAAACAAACCATATGGTATCCTTCAATATGGTTGCAGTTTTTTTTTGTAGCACAATAATTGGAAGGTCCAAAATGGAAGGTCGGTCA